>CM043884.1:14768202-14864726 GCA_024034495.1 Camelina laxa
GTACCGAACTAATGAGTTTGTAAGCAACCAGCAAAAAAAAGATGTCTTGCTGTCCAACTTCCTATTCGCTACCGAATTCTTTCAACCAAAGGGTCAGCGGTAGTCATGCGTTTGGTTAAATACGTAAAACAAGGTAGCGGACTGGCATGGAGTTAGTTGCAAATGGAAAGGATCGCAAGATCATATCTTTGTCGCTATCCCTAACTCCAGCCATGCATAGAGTTGATTTTTCCAGACTAATGTTTAGACCTGAAAAACCAGTAAACTGATCAAAAATATGGAGAATTCCTTCAATAGAGCTCTTAGTCCCATCAGTGAAGGCCAATAAATTATCAGCAAAACACAAGTGTGTGAGCTTGATGTTTTGACATTTGCGGATGGTAACCAATCCGCCTCCAAAGCAGCCTTATCTATCATTGCAGACAGAACTTGCATGCATATGACAAAGAGGTATGGTGATAAGGAGCATCCTTGTCTGAGGCCGCGCTCACTACGAAACAGACCTGATAATTCGCCATTCACTTGCACCGAAAAAGAGGCTGTTGTGATGCATAGTTCGATCCATTTGATGAATTGTGTTGGAAATTCAGAGTCGATAGGAGAGTAGAAACGACCACTGAATTGAGTCAAATGTTTTGGAGATGTCGATCTTCACCGCTTTTCGGGATGACATTGTGTCCTTGTAATAGTCTTTGACTATTTATGATGCCAGAAGAAGATTTTACATCAATAGGCGACCCTTAACAAATGCAAACTGATTTGGAGCAATGAATTCTAGAAGCAGCTTTTTCAGTCGATTAGCAAGGACGAATTCTAGTAGGCTTGCTTCAACACAAACCAATGATTTCCCAACACAGTAAACGTTCTTCGAATTCGACAAGAAGAGGAAAAAATATGGAACTCATCCCAACTGATCTCATTATGGAGATTTTCTCGAGATTGTCGGCAAAGTCTGTCGCTAGGTTTCGTAGCCTGTCAAAGCTATGGGGGTCCATGCTTCACCTTCCATATTTCACCGAGTTGTTCTTCACCAAGTACTCAGCTCGTCCACGGCTCTTATTTGTGATCGAACGATGCCGTGAGTGGCTCTTCTTCTTGTCGCCTCAGCCTCAGAATCCATATGATAAGCCGTCTCTTGTACTGCTGCAAATTTTCATATGAAGTTCGTTGGAAACAAAACTAGCTATGCTTCTTTTTTCGGTGGTTTGATCTATTTTCATGATTTGTGTACCTCAGAAAAGACAGTGCCAGTGATATGTAACCCTATCACGGGAAAGTATGCCATCTTACCTGAAATGAGAAGAAAAGAATGGATTAACCTTTTTGGGTTTGATCCTTTTGAAAAGCAATACAAAGTGCTGATCATGAGCCATATAGCTCATCGTTCAACGGTTCATTATATTTTGGTGAAGGGATATCCATCAATGGAGTTTTGTATTACTTAGCTTACACAATTAATAAAACGCCTTAATAACATAATTTTCACCCAAGGTATCAATTCCCTATGCAGTTGTAGTACAAAGGGTTATCAATCCAAATGGTTGTTGTGCTAACATATAGGATGCAATCAAAAACAAGCAAGTCAAGCCAAGCAATAATGGGGGGTTTATCTATGAACTTAAGGAGAATAATAATAAGAAAACATAAAGAAGAAAAATCAAGAACAACTCGAAGTACCACACGAGGCAGGTGATCGAGTATCAGATCGGGTTGGTGGTCGGGTTGATATAAAAACAGTAAACAATCAAGATGCGAAAGCTCCTAAGGATGGGGTAACGGGTTCATAAGTATTCCTAATCAACCTAAAATGTTTTACAAGCCTCAAACGAGCTATTCCATAGACAATGAATCTCTAAACCTTGCTAATCCACTCGTGGTAGAAACAATCAACCTAATCACTCCCTTACCCAAATCTCGTTGGGGAAACATGACTAAGCAGACATTAAAATCCAATTCACTATTGTCAATAAACTCTTTACTTATCTAATCTCTTAGGCTAAGTAAATAAATCTATGGCATTAGCTAATTCAAGCATTTCATCGAACACCTCTCGGGCGCAAATGCCTAGAATCTAATCTCAAACTCTCGGTCTGAAACTAGCACTAAGATCACTAATCCAGAAGGCAATTTTCATAAAAACAATCAAGCTAAAACATCCTAACCGATTAAGAATACATACTAGCCTATCGCATCTCTAGAAACTTTGATTCACTACTCAAATCTCATGGCAAAGAACATAAACCCATATAAATTGCATAATCATAAAGATGAAAAGAAGATGAATGTTTTAGCTTCAAGTTGGAAAAGAAGCAATAGCAAAATGTAAACAGAATTCAAATTGAAAGAATAACAAAAACTTGAGAATTTGCTCAAAGAGAAGTGTAAAAACGGCTCTCGCCTCTTGTCTGTCAAAAATAGGGTTAAGAAGGAGTATTTATAAGGAAACAAGTTGACCTAGCCACATAGGCAGGTTTCCGAAGGTCTACACGAGGTAGAACTCGAGCTCCACTTCGGGTGCATGATCGGATAGGTGATCGGGTGGTTCCATTCTTCGATCTGGATGTACGTTCACTAAAACAGGTATAACTATTGAACCGAACCTCCGATTGGCCGGAAATCACCACCATTTAAAAAGCTAACTCGATTTGCGATATCTTTGATGAAGGACTCAGAAGCTGAATCCCAATAGAAAAGCTTCATTCGAGTCGATTTTTGAGGGTATCTTCATGAACTAAACCAGATGCTCTTTGGTAATGGTCGAGTGGTATGGTCAGCTGCCTCCATTTTCATTCTTGATGCTTCAAATCGTCTTGTGTAAACCTCATAAATGACACCAGATCCTTCCCTGTGATAGCTGCAACTTGTGAATCCTTATTTTTGCTTTTTTTAAGCTCTAAAGTATCTGTTTTCATCCAAAATGCAACAATGCAGCCATGCAACACCCTAAAATAAGTATATGCAAATACCTAAGGTTAAAGACATAAAATTACTAAGGTTAGACTATATACAATGCAAAACATGAATACAAAGATGCCTAAGAAAGTGTAAAATGGAGAGTTATCAACACCCCAAACTTATTTCTTGCTTGTCCTCTAGCAAGGAAGTAACAGGATGAAGTTTGAAAGTGGGGACTCATAACCTCATAGTGTAACACCCGCAAACCATTTTCTGGAAATTTTGGTGAGGGTGTCGATCGACACCACAGAGGGAGTGTCGATCGACACCAGTTGTGGCCGGTTTGGTCGGTTCAATTTTAATTGTCCGGTTTGTGTGGTTGGTTTAGGGAATCCCTAAATCGAGTTATTTGAGGTAGAAAACGACCTAGGGTCGTGTTATTTTGTTGTTTTCGCCGTTTTTGAGAAAAACACAAAGAGAGAGTGTTCTTGAGCTTTTGGGAAGAGTTTGAGAGATTTCCTTGCTGTTCTTGGGAGATCTAAGGCTGGGAAGGTGTTAGAAGCTTGCTAGGAGTGAGGGAGTTCGTTCTTGTTGGTCAGAATCTTCCTGCAAAGAGGTGAGTGCATGACCATGGCTTATCTAAGCTAAGATTTCTAGTTTCTATGTGATTTGGTGCTTATGTGGTTGTTTCCTTGAGTTCTCTATGCTATTTCGTTGCTATCTGGGCTGGGTTTGGCTTCTGGGAGTGCAAGGAGCGGATTGGAGAAGATTGGAGGCGAGATTCGGAGTTTCTGATCGAGGGAAATCGCTGCTCGGTAACGGTGTCGGTCGACACCAGTTGGGGTGTCGGTCGACACCAACGCGAGGACGGCTCGGAACTTTGGCGAGTGTCGTTCGATGCCATGTGGAGGCGTCGGTCGATACAAACTAGGGTTTTCGGGAGTGTCGGGCAGGGTGTCGGTCGACACCAGTTTGGCGTCGGTCGACACCAGATAGTCAGTGACGATCGACACCATCTGGTGTCGGTCGACACCCCTCGTTCAGTTGCGATGGATGTTGCATGCGTTGTATATTGCCTGGTTTGTTTTATTGATTGTTGTTTGTGGCTTGTAGAGATCTTATTGCTTGTGTGTATAGCCCAGTAGATGGGAGGATTGCCTCACTGAGTGTTTATCAAATACTCATGCATCTCAATTCGTGTTTGTGGTGCAGGTAAAGGCAAAGTGTGATCGTGGAATCAAAGGCAATGAAGAGGAGGATGTTCTAGGGACTCGATTGGATGTTGTCTGGCATTTGCTAGGGTGCTAGAGTTGAGTCATTAGAAACATTGCTAGGTTGCTGGTTTCATGTTTCTTGTTGTTTGGTATTGAGATATTGCCTTGCTATAATTATTGGGTTATTGTTGGATATTAATTATGTTTTTCCGCTGTTGGTTGTGTTTATGGATAGGTGGCTAGTGGGTATGGGACCACTAGCTGTAGTTGTTTTAATATATTATATTTATTATTTATTTTATAAAAAAAAAAAAAGGTTGGTCGTTTCATTTTGGTATCAGAGCCCTTACGGTTCTAGGTTTGGGTTCACTAGGTTTCTGTGGTGATGTTTGGGATTGCATGTCTTGATTGATTATGTGAGTTAGTCAATTGTGTGTGGTATGGAGTCCCAGAACATCCTCTTCGAGCCGAGTGTGTGATTCCACGGTGAGTTTATGTTTTTGTGTTTTTTTGTGTTATGTTAAGATTGCTTGTTAGCCTCTGTTCTTGGAAGTGTAGTGGTTAAAGGTGTTTGAGTTGTTGGTCGTGGACGGGGACGTGGTCGTGGTCATGGTCGGGCGGCTCCCGAGGCCAGCGAGTGTGTGGTCCAGAGTTCCACGAGGAGGTACGTCAGAGGGTCGCAAGCGTATCAGGAGGGACCAGAGAGGGTTAGCCGGTGTGAATGCCGGGTGTGCTGGGAACCCAGGTGTGGGGTTGCGGCAGGTGGAGCCCAGGGTCGAGATGATCGCTTGGCGGAGCTATTGGCGTGCTGTTGGAGCGGTTACCGAGAGGGGTACCAGTTCAGGCTCCAGTTGTACCGCATGTGGCGGGGTTCAGCCGAGGGATGCAGATGTTGAGGAGTTTCCATCTTATGTTAAGAGGATGAGTAGTTGTAGATGACCAGTATGGGTTTATTCTCAAGAGGTATCGAGCCTAGAGAGGCGGATAGGTGGATATATGCAGGTGGAGCAGATATTTCTCTGCTTGGTGGTTAATCCAGTTGGATGTTATAAGTTAAGTGGGCAGGTGTAACATTGCAATGTTATACTCAGACCACATGAGGTACTTTTGTCGAGAGATGTTTATAGTCGTTAAGGATTGTTGCTCCTGAGGGGATGGTGATTCCCCAGAATACCGATAGCTCGAGGGGCTGAGGGCTCTGAGAGTGGCAGAGGGGATGTTGTTCTCCTGAGGGGATGAGTAGTTCCCCTGATATCGAGATCTTGAGGATTGTGGTCCAAGAGTGAGACGGTATAAGTCGAAGACGCTGGTTTGAGAGTGAGATCGGTATGACTCGAAGGTTGCGACCTAAGAGTGAAAGAGTTGGGAGCAAGCAATGTATAGAACGTGAGTATAAACATAACGACGAAATGTAGACCTCGAGAGTGATGGTGGTTTAATCTTGGATTTTAGGATTATGTTGGCCAGTGGGCCAGGGTTTTATGACCAGAGCGGTCAAGAATGTGTGGCTGATGTGCTAGGATTGAGTGGTCGGTGGTTCTGGAGTCCCGGGAAGAAGAGCTGCAGAAGGCATGAGCCGGCAAGGGCATGGTTGCCAGGTACATAAGATTCATGAGAAACCTTCATGGCAGGATAAACTAATCGTTGCGACGATGGTGGATGAAGTTCATTGGAGATGGACAAGGTTACTAGATTTAAGGTTTTGGTAAGCTTGCTGGGGGGGGGAAACAAGTCAAGTAGGTTAAGTTGGCGGTCTGCAAAGCATTTGATACAGTGAATCGGAATATGCGAACGTATGGTACTTGTTTGTTTTATTACGCTCGTATTGATGATTTGTTGTGGAGAATAGCTAAGCGGAAAGCTAATTTTGGATTAATCTATCTTGTGGAAGTTTTCCCTAAGAGACAAGTTACTAGAGGTTCTTGGACGAACAAGAAGGTTGACATTCAGGTGGCTTCGAGTTGATGTCGGCATACTTGAGTGTTTGTTTGGCAGAGCTGAAGAAGCAGCTAGAGGATTTGTTGAGTAAGAGATTCAACCGTCCTAGTGTATCACCGTGGGGAGCGCCGGTGTTGTTTGTCAAGAAAAAGGATGGGAGTTTCCGGTTGTGTATTGATTACAGGGGTTTGAACCGGGTCACTGTGAAGAACAAGTACCCTCTCCCGAGGATTGACGAGTTGTTGGATCAGTTGAGGGGTGCTACTTGGTTCTCCAAGGTGGATCTGGCATCGGGTTATCATCAGATACCGATAGATGAGGCAGATGTGAGGAAGACTGCTTTCAGGACGAGGTATGGGCATTATGAGTTTGTGGTGATGCCTTTCGGGTTGACTAACGCACCAGCAGCGTTTATGAGATTGATGAACAGTGTGTTTCAGGAGTTTCTGGATGTATCTGTCATCATTTTCATCGACGATATCCTGGTTTATTCTAAGAGTCCTGAGGAGCATGCAGTGCATTTGAGGGCAGTTATGGAGAAGCTGCGGGAGCAGAAGTTGTTTGCCAAGTTGAGCAAGTGTAGTTTCTGGCAGCGTGAGATGGGCTTTCTGGGTCACATTGTTTCTGAGAGGGGTTTCAGTAGATCCAGAGAAGATTCAGGCTATCAGAGATTGGCCTAGACCGCAGAATGCCACAGAGATCAGGAGTTTCCTTGGATTGGCAGGTTACTACAGGAGATTTGTGCAGGGGTTTGCAAGCAGAGCACGTCCTATGACTAAGTTGACAGGGAAGGATGTTCCTTTTGTCTGGTCAGAAGAGTGTGAGGAAGGCTTTGCAAGCCTGAAGGAGATGTTGACTACTGCGCCAGTGTTGGCTTTGCCTGAGCAGGGAGAACCCTATGTGGTTTATACAGATGCATCTAGAGTTGGGTTGGGTTGTGTTCTGATGCAGCATGGGAAGGTGATTGCTTATGCTTCGCGGCAGTTGCGGGTGCATGAAGGCAACTATCCTACTCATGATTTGGAGATGGGTGCTGTAGTTTTTGCCCTGAAGATTTGGAGATCTTATCTTTATGGTGCAAAGGTACAGGTGTTACAGATCATAAGAGCCTGAAGTATATATTCACTCAGCCTGAGTTGAATTTGAGACAGAGGCGGTGGATGGAGCTTGTGGCAGATTATGATTTGGAGATAGCCTATCATCCTGGTAAGGCTAACACGGTTGCAGATGCTCTGAGTCGGAAGAGGGTAGCTTCGGCTCAGGAGCAGGAGATGGAGTCTCTGGTAGGGAGATCAGTGCTTTGAGCTTATGTGCTGTTTCACAGGAACCGTTGGGTTTGGAAGCAGTAGATAGAGCAGATCTTCTGAGTAGAGTGCGGTTGGCTCAGGAGAAGGATTTGGGGCTAGTGAATGCCTCTAAGGATGTGGATTCAGAGTATCAGGTCTCAGATAATGGTACTATCTTGGTGCACGGTCGTGTGTGTGTGCCCAAGGATGAGGAGTTGAGACAGGAGATTCTGAGAGAGGCTCATGCGAGCAAGTTATCCATTCATCCAGGAGCGACCAAGATGTACCGTGACCTCAAGAGGTACTATCATTGGGTCGGGATGAAGAAGGATGTGGCTAGTTGGGTTTCGAGGTGCGATGTGTGTCAGCTAGTGAAGGCTGAGCATCAGGTTCCTGGCGGGTTACTGAAGAGTTTACCCATTCCTGAGTGGAAGTGGGATATGATCACTATGGATTTCGTGGTAGGATTGCCAGTGTCACGGACCTTTGATGCTATTTGGGTCATTGTGGACCGGTTGACTAAGTCAGCACATTTTCTGGCCATTAAGAAGACTGATGGAGCAGCGGTCTTGGCTAAGAAGTATGTGAGGGAGATAGTCAGGTTGCATGGGGTGCCAGCAAGCATTGTGTCTGATAGGGATTCTAAGTTCACTTCGGTGTTCTGGAAGGCATTTCAGGCAGAGATGGGCACTAAGGTGCATATGAGTACAGCTTATCATCCCAGACTGATGGACAGTCAGAGAGGACGATCCAGACGCTGGAGGATTTGCTGAGGATGTGTGTGCTGGATTGGGGTGGCCATTGGGCAGATCATCTGAACCTGGTAGAGTTTGCTTACAACAACAGCTATCAGGCAAGTATTAAGATGGCTCCTTATGAGGCTTTGTATGGGAGGCCATGTCGTACACCATTATGCTGGACTCAGGTGGGGGAGAGGAGCATGTTTGGTGCTAGTTTTGTTCAGGAGACCTCAGAGAAGATTCGGGTTCTCAAGCTGAACATGAAGGAGGCTCAGGATAGGCAGAGGAGTTATGCAGATAGGAGGAGGAGAGATCTTGAGTTTCAGGTAGGAGACAGAGTGTACCTCAAGATGGCCATGTTGCGGGGTCCGAACAGGTCATTGTCAGAGACTAAGTTGAGTCCGAGGTATATGGGTCCATTCAGAGTGATTGAGCGGGTTGGACCAGTGGCATATAGATTGGAGTTACCTGAGGTGATGCGTGCATTCCATAAGGTTTTCCATGTGTCTATGTTGCGGAAGTGTCTCCGTGAGGGAGAGGAGGTGTTGGCTAAGATTCCTGAGGATCTTCAGCCTAACATGACTTTGGAGGCGAGACCAGTGAGGGTTCTCGAGAGGAGGATCAAGGAACTTCGGAAGAAGAAGATTCCTTTGATGAGAGTCCTTTGGGACTGTGATGGTGTTGAGGAGCAGACTTGGGAGCCTGAGGCAAAGATGAAGGCAAGGTTCAAGAAGTGGTATGAGAAGCAAGCCGCGACTTGAGCTTGTTTAGCCGGGTCCCATCTGTATCCGTGGCTGGAGCGGGAATGGAGTATTCCAGCCCATCTCTCTTGTTACTCGGTCGCTTGGGGTGGTTGGTTGTGCGACTCAGTAACAAGATGAGGTGGTGTTTGGGGTACAAAGTTTCCGTGAGGCGGGGTTGTGAAGAGAAGTTTCCAAAAGTGGAAAGTTTCCAAAAATGGAAGGTGCTAAATATGGAAAGTTTTATGGGAGTTAGAATTTGTCCATTTTAGCGGTGGAGAGCCTTAAAGGGGGCTTGAGTGTGGCCTTAGTGGCGGACTTTTGAGTCAGTGTGCCCGTGTGTGGCGGTCTTTTTAGACATTGTGGGGTCTTTGTGACGGGCTTTTAGCCAGAGTGTCTTTGTGACGGTCCTCTTTAGGACATTTGTGTGGCCTTGGTGGCGGTCCTTTTTAGGACGTTTGTTTGGCCTTTGTGGCGGGCTGTTTAGCCAGAGTGTCTTTGTGACGGTCCTCTTTAGGACATTTGTGTGGCCTTGGTGGCGGTCCTTTTAGGACGTTTGTTTGGCCTTTGTGGCGGGCTGTTTAGCCAGAGTGTCTTTGTGACGGTCCTTCGGGACAGATGGTCTTTGTGACGGTCCTTCGGGACAGATGGCCTTTGTGGCGGGCTGTTTAGCCAGAGTGCCTTGGTGGCGGTCCTTTTAGGACATTTGTTTGGCCTTGGTGGCGGTCCTCTTTAGGACATTTGTTTGGCCTTGGTGGCGGTCCTCTTTAGGACATTTGTTTGGCCTTGGTGGCGGTCCTCTTTAGGACATTTTGTTTGGCCTTTGTGGCGGCCCTTGTGGCGTATATGATCCTTGTGTGGTCATGAGGTATTCCAGTGAGGGAATATGTGGTTGGTAGGACATTGAGATGTTTTACGCGAGCCACGGGAAGGAAACCTGGATAGGGATAGGACTCGGACGTGTTCAGAATCGTTTGCTCGCGACTCTTGGGGGACTTAGGTTCTCCTAGTACTGCCATTTTCAGAGACTTTGTGGCTCGGGAGAATGGTTGGTATATCGACTTCGGATGACGATCCGGGGGCGCGCTGTAGGGTGGCAACCCGAGAGACGAGTTTGGACTTTTCCTTATATATTATGGCATGCGGGCTTCGGCCTGATGAGGAGCCAACATTTGGCATGCAGACTTAGGTCTGATGAGGAGCCAATAAAAACTCAAGGTTTAGGCCTATGAGTAAAGGAAAGTCCAAAAAGTCAAGAGCAAATGACGCCTGGAGCGTGAGTCTATCGCCTAGAGGAGACCTTCTGTAGATCGGTCGGAGGAGTGCGGGCCGTGGAGACGGTTGCACGGGAGTCCTTGACTGATGGTTGTTCGAGATTCGAGGACGAATCTAGATTGGTGGGGGAGAATTGTAACACCCGCAAACCATTTTCTGGGAATTTTGGTGAGGGTGTCGATCGACACCACAGAGGGAGTGTCGATCGACACCAGTTGTGCCGGTTTGGTCGGTTCAATTTTAATTGTCCGGTTTGTGTGGTTGGTTTAGGGAATCCCTAAATCGAGTTATTTAGGTAGAAAACGACCTAGGGTCGTGTTATTTTGTGTTTTCGCCGTTTTTGAGAAAACACAAAAGAGAGTGTTCTTGAGCTTTTGGGAAGAGTTTGAGAGATTCCTTGCTGTTCTTGGGAGATCTAAGGCTGGGAAGGTGTTAGAAGCTTGCTAGGAGTGAGGGAGTTCGTTCTTGTTGGTCAGAATCTTCCTGCAAAGAGGTGAGTGCATGACCATGGCTTATCTAAGCTAAGATTTCTAGTTTCTATGTGATTTGGTGCTTATGTGGTTGTTTCCTTGAGTTCCTCTATGCTTTTTCGTTGCTATCTGGGCTGGGTTTGGCTTCTGGGAGTGCAAGGAGCGGATTGGAGAAGATTGGAGGCGAGATTCGGAGTTTCTGATCGAGGGAAATCGCTGCTCGGTATCGGTGTCGGTCGACACCAGTTGGGGTGTCGGTCGACACCAACGCGAGGACGGCTCGGGACTTTGGCGAGTGTCGTTCGATGCCATGTGGAGGCGTCGGTCGACACAAACTAGGGTTTTCGGGAGTGTCGGGCAGGGTGTCGGTCGACACCAGTTTGGCGTCGGTCGACACCAGATAGTCAGTGACGATCGACACCATCTGGTGTCGGTCGACACCCCTTGTTCAGTTACGATGGATGTTGCATGCGTTGTATATTGCCTGGTTTGTTTTATTGATTGTTGTTTGTGGCTTGTAGAGATCTTATTGCTTGTGTGTATAGCCCAGTAGATGGGAGGATTGCCTCACTGAGTGTTTATCAAATACTCATGCATCTCAATTTGTGTTTGTGGTGCAGGTAAAGGCAAAGTGTGACTGTGGAATCAAGGCAATGAAGAGGAGGATGTTCTAGGGACTCGATTGGATGTTGTCTGGCATTTGCTATGGTGCTAGAGTTGAGTCATTAAAAACATTGCTAGGTTGCTGGTTTCATGTTTCTTGTTGTTTGGTATTGAGATATTGCCTTGCTATAATTATTGGGTTATTGTTGGATATTAATTATGTTTTTCCGCTGTTGGTTGTGTTTATGGATAGGTGGCTAGTGGGTATGGGACCACTAGCTGTAGTTGTTTTAATATATTATATTTATTATTTATTTTATAAAAAAAAAAAAAGGTTGGTCGTTTCACATAGTACCAAGCGAAGGATTCAAGTTATAGTCCTTAAAGATAGTTTAAAGGTGCTAAGGTCAATCAACATACTTACAAATATTTTTCTATGCTTATCACAATGCATCGATCTAGTTCATCCTCCAACTAAAATTAAAGAATTGCAATTCCAAAGAACATCTCTTTCACATTCATTAAAGTGTTTGGCGAGTTCTTGCGAACTGAAAGTGAATCAAGCTCAATCGGTTTTAAGGGTAAGGCTTTTGAAGATAGGTTTCAAATAATTTTTTAGGTGGTTTACTCTCAAACAAGAAGGAATGCTAGACAATTGTGAAAACTATCTAACACTGAGAACAACTGGGGCATACAAAAGCTTAGTTCTTGATGATCTACCTTCTTCTAATACCCCCTTTTTTTTTATCCAACACCCTAGAATATAAACCGCCTACAACCTTGATCTTAACTCCTTTTTTTTTTTTTACAATCCCTAAGGTATTAACTTTGAACAGCTAGCTCTCTTTTATAACTTTTTTTCTTTCTTTGCTATACTCCTTTTTTTTTTTTTTTTTTTTTTCTAGGAGACAATAGCAAGATTTTTTTTTTTTTTTTTTTTAAACTTAGCTATGTAACTTGAACCTTAGGGACTATCTTCTTTTTATTTCTCTTTTGATCCTCAACCCAATCCCAAATAAACATGCTAACCAGCTATCTTTCAAAACCGATTCTATTAGCTAGTTCAAATGGTTCTAAACTTAGCTAAAACAAGAGCCAGTTCTCTGTTGTTCTCAATACTCTTAAGGTTTCATAACCTATAGCACTATCAAAGGTGAAAAGGCCTCACTCAACAAATCACAACAAGACTTGAAAGAAAATGTTTGGGTTCAAGGGTAGGGAAAAACAATTCGGTTAAACGAAAAGATTTGCAAAAATGGAGTGCTAACCCGAGTTTAGAGTTACCATGAGCTAGCATTCAAGTTCCATAAGCAAGATAATTGAAGTTCAGGTTAAGTCCAATAATATAGAGATGATACAATGTTCAAGCAAGTTTCACACAAGTGGAAGAAGCTTTCAAAAGACACAAGGTTTTTTAAAAAGATTCTTCATTTCTTGAGATTGATCAAGTAACAATGAACTGTGATTAAGGGCTATAACTTCAATCATAAGGTTGAACTTTAAACAAGGTGGTTTTAATCATTGCCCCCTAAAATACATATGCAACAGCCCTATTTGAAACATTCTAGACTCGATCCTATCATACAAACGAAACTACATGACAACTATTTTTTTTTTCATTTTTTTTTCAAATTTTTCAAATTTTTTGGGTTTTTCTATGCAAATAAATGCAGACTCAAATGAATCAAACCAATATGCAAAAATTTGAAAAAAGAAAATAAAACACAATGTTAAATACATTCTAGGACTCAGAAGCTAAATCAATTTCTGATATCTTTGATGAAGCACTCAGAAGCTGAATCCCAATAGAAAAGCTTCCTTCGAGTCGATCTTTGAGGGTCTCTTCATGAACTAGACCAGGTGCTCTTTGGTAATGATCAGGTGGTATGGTCAGCTGCCTCAATTTTCCTTCTTGATGCTTCAAATCCTCTTGTGTAAACCTCGTAAATGACACCAGGTCCTTCCTTGTGATAGCTGCAACTTGTGAATCCTTCTTTCTGCTCTTTTTAAGCTCCAAAGTACCTGTTTTCATCCAAAATGCAACAATGCAGCAATGCAACACCCTAAAATACCTAAACGCAAATATCTAAGGTTAAAGACCTAAAAATGCTAAGGTTAGGCTATATACAATGCAAAACATGAATAAAAAGATGTCTTAGAAAGAAGGTGTAGGTGAAAGCAATGAGGAATGACATGTAATCTATGTTCTATGAGTCTATGAGTTTATTTCTTCAGATGTTTGTGCGAATCCAAATTTAGCTTTGATAATGTAATGAATATATTACAAAACGCTTTGCAGAGAATCATATATACAATCATATTTACAAATTCTTATTCTGGCTAAAAAATTTATAATCATAAGCTTCAAATAACTGTGTATATATAGATTAAAAAAGATTTTCTGTAACACACATTGGTTAAAGCCACTAATTGATTTTAGTTTCCGGGTCCAAAGCCCCACATAACTGAACAGAGCGAAACTCGCACTATCTTCTCTATTGGATGCATCACAATCGCGAGGGAAGCTTTAACGACCTACTATGGGTAACCTAGCGGTACAATAGCTGTACGTACGCGGTACGTACGCAGTACTGGCCACAGACCGAGAGCAGAACGTTCACGGCGGACGATGGCACTGTTCATAGTGAACATCGGTCTAGTTGGACCAGGGTTATCCGAATGTGGAAATGGAGAGTTCGAAGCGACTGAAGTGACAATAGCAAACAAATGTTTGAATTGAAAAAACGAATCCCAAGTTTATAGTGATTGATGATGCAGGCATGTAAGTTTATGGATGAAAATGGGATAGTAGAGTGTCTACTGTAAGTGACAGTACGAGTGACAGTGAAGTAGGAGCTGTCGGGTAAATGGACGCATCGGTGAATGATGGATCGGGCTAATGGGACAAGGCTGGATTGATATGACCATGGGCCGATGGATGGGCTGGGGACTCGGAGATTCTTGCGAAGGATTCAAACCGACTCACAGAAAAGGAAACTCTTGGAAAAGGCAATTCAGGTAAGGTAAGGATAGAGTTCCTCGATTTTAAGGAGTATGTGTGCTCTCAAAATCAACCGGTTGGAGTGAGGGAAGCCCACAAGTGGATCGGATGGCTGAAGAGGATGAACAAGTTTCTGATGAGGAAGGTAAAAGATCTCACCGGTTCGGTGAAGATAATGGGAGGTCAGATCAAGGAGTTGCAAGACAAGGCAAGCTGTGCCTCAGCCCCTACCTCGACATACGCACCAACTTGGATGGGGAGAAGCAGACCGCGAGGAGGAACTCAAGGACTGCCACCTCAAGAACCTCACAGAGCATCATCATACGAGCCCCAAGCTGAGGAGAACATCACGCGACCAGAAGCATCGCGGAGAAGCCATTCAGACGCCTACCCGATGCCTAACCCGATGGGATACATGATGCCTTATCCGATTCACCCATCGAGCACCCAGTCGGGTGATTATACGGGACTCTTCCCTCCGCCTTACCAGATGCCATTCAAAATGTCGTACACAATGCACCCTGCGAGTGGATACACATGTGATCATTCTGGACCATTTCCGCCATACCCGTCGTACTACCCGATGCCCTACGCGATGAGCTACGCGATCCCACCATCGATCAACCCCTCGGATGCTGGTCCGAGTAAGTCGTCCGTGCGTATTTCTGAGCTCTCTAGCAAGCAAACACCGGTACCTGCTGAAGCCGGAGACGACCCTGGCTACACATTGGCGAGCATAGAGGCTGCTGCAACCTCCTTCTTCACCAACCTATGAGGTACCAATTTCATCCGATCATTTGTAAATAACATTGCATTTAGTTTTTCTTTTATTTTTGTGTGATTCTTGGATTCTTTTTCCAACTTTTATTTACACAAAAGACTGTGTAATTTAAGTTTGGGGGAGGGTCCTAGAATGTATTTAACATTGTGTTTTATTTTCTTATTTCAAATTTTTGCATGCTAGTTTTATTCATTTGAGTCTGCATCTATGTGCATTAAAAAACCCAAAAAATTTGAAAAATTTACAAAATAAAAAAGAGAGTGTTCATGTAGTTGCATTTACATATTAGGATTGAGTCTAGTTTGTTTCATATAGGAATATTGCATATGCATCTTAGGGGACAATGATTAAAACTACCTTGTTTAAAATCAAACCTTAGGATTGAAGCTATAGCCCTTAGTCACAGTTCATTGTTGCTAGATCAATCTTTGGAAAAAAATGAAAAATCTTTGCTTAGACCCTTGTGTCGTTTGAATGCTTCCTCCACTTGCTTGAACATTAGAACATCTCTATATTATTGGATTTAATTTGAATTTTAATTGTCGAACTTGAATACTTGCTCATGATAACTCTAAACTCGGGTTAGAACTCCATTCTTACCAACCTTTTCGTTTAACCCGATTCATTTGTCCTACCCATGAACCCAAACTTTTCTTTCAAACCTTGTTGTGAATTGTTGAGTGAGGCAATTTTCATTGTGCTATAGGTTGTGAAACCTTGAGAGTATTGAGAACGATAAAGAACTGCCTCTTGATTTAGCTAAGTTAGAATTTGAACTAGCTAATAGATTCGGTTTTGAAAGATAGGTGGTTAGAATGTTTATTTGGGGTTGGAATGTGGAATAATAAAATAAAAAAAAAAAAAGTCCTTAAGGTTAGAATCAATTAGCTCCAAGTCTCTAAGTAAAAAAAAAAAAAAGATCTTGCTATAGTCTCCTAGAAAGAAAGGAAATATATATATATATATATATATATATATATATATATACATATTAGGAGTTTAGCAAAAAAAGAAAAAAAAAAAAAAAAAAAAAGAGAAAGAGCTAGAAATTTAAAGTTTAAAAGTCTAAACCCTAGGGAATAGTAAAAAAAATGGGGGAGTTAAAATCAAGGATGTGGGTTGTGTAATTCTAGGGGGTTTGATATAAAAAAAAAAAAAGTGAATGAGAAAAAGGTAGATCATCAAGAGTTAAGCTTTGTATGCCCAAATTGTTCTCAGTCTTAGATAGTTGTGGTTTTCAGAACTATCTAGCATTCCTTTTTTTGAGAGAAAACCACCCAAAGAATTTGTTTGAAACCACCTTACTGAAAAGCCTTACCCTTGAAACCGATTGAGCTTGATTCACCTTCCATTTGCAAGAATTCGCCAAATACTTAATTGAATGTTAAAGAGATGTTCTTATCTTTAATTAGAGGTTGAACTAGATCGATGCATGGTAATAAGCATAGAAAAAAATTTGTAAGTATGTTGATTGATCTTAGCACCATTAAACTATCTTTAAGGACTATAACTTGAATCTTTCGCTTAGCATATTAAGGTTATGAGTCCCTACTTTCAAACCGTACCCTCTTACTTCCTTGCTAGAGGACTAGCAAGATTTAAATTTGGGGGTCTGATATCTCTCTAATTTACATGTTTTTAGTATATTTTTTTGTCCTTATTTTGCATTGTTCATACCTCTAACTTATCATTTTTAGGTCATTAACTGTAGGAATTCACTTTTAGACCATTTAGGGTGTTGCATTTTGCATTTGCATGTTTTGGATGAAAACAGGTGCTAAAGAGCCTAAAATGGGGAAAAACAAGGACAAACCCGAGCATGTACCCGAAGGAGCCATCGAGCTGGAAGAACAAGTCTGAACACCCCCAACATGATCGAGAAGGATCCAAGAACAAGAAGAACACCCGAGGATCTATCCGAGGAGAAACCCGACCGTATTTTCGTGTACCCCATAGAATAGACCATCGGACAGGTCTAGGAAACTAGGTCAAAGGGTTTCCATATATAAATCCCTCCTCTCCTAGCTCGCAAACAAGCACGCCGCAGACCCTCAAACCAGAGAGCGAGAGCTTTTGTGAGAGAACTGAGCGACTCAAACACTTTTCCTTTTGTTTTTACATTTTAATTCATAACTTTTTATCATTTCTTTAGATTTATATCTTGTACTCCTTCTACTCTACTCTACCATTTATTACAATGCACTTTTCATTTTCATTTGTTGCTTTGTTTCTTGTTATTATGGCCGAGTAGTGTAGTAAAGTTTCTAGGGATGGGATAGATGATTTTGTGTTCTTGATCGGTTAGGATGCCTAAGTTTGATTGTATATTTTTGATAGATTTCCTTCTAGGTTGGTGTTCTTAATGGTGTCAACAGGCCGAGAGGTTGAGATTAGATCTAGGGTTTTTTACCACCGAGAGGTGTACATGAAATGCTTGAATCAAAAAATGCTAGAGGTTCACTCGCTCTGAGTAAGAGATTAGAGGAGTTAGGGTTTACTGACAATAATGAATTGGATCTTAATGCATGCTTGGTCATATTTCTCCAACGAGAGTTGGATAGGGAAGTGATCAAGGTTGATTGTTGCTAGTGCGAGAGTGTGGTGACAAAGTTTTAGAGATTCATTGTCTAGGAAATAATTGCTTGAGGCATGTAAGGCATTTGTACTGGTCAAGAATACTTAGGATTCGATTACCCCATCCTTAGAAGCTTTCGTATTTTAATTGTTTGCATTTTCTTTCATTACTCGATCACTTACCCGATCAGGTACACGATAACATGTATCGAGTAATACCTCGAGCTGTTCATATCCCATTTGCTTACTCGATCACCCCACCCGATATGCTTAGGTCGTGTGGTTGCTTGTTTATATTCTTTATTTATTTACTTTAGGATTGTTAGATCAAAACCCCTAATTGCTTGGCTTGACTTGTAATGTTATGATCATATCCTTCCTGCTAGTGAAAAACAACCATTTGGATTGATAACCCTTTGTACTACAACTGCATAGGGAATTAATACCCTAGGGGAACCTGTTTATCAGAGTGACCTCTTCTTCTACTTCTTCCAGCCGTTCGAGTCCTTCTCCGCACACGGTCGAGTGTCTGGTCGAGTAGGCGGTCGAGTGAACTTCCGGACCTTGATTCTTCAGCTTTAGCTCCCTTGTTTTCTTCACTTGATAGCTCCAATCCTCATCAGCATTCCTTCCATGCTCCTTAGGATCCAAAATCACCTGTTTATGCAAGAAACTATGCAAATGCAATGCAAATCTACTCTAATGCATACACAGTTCTAAAGCTATACAATAATGGCCAAAATAGATAGTAATCATGCAAAAGATGTGAATATACGAAGGTAAAACAAGGTAAAATATATGAACATCACCTGCCAAATCTCTTGTGCTGAGAACCTAACACTTTATCACAGGAAAAAATTAAATCTGAACCTACTGAAATTCACAAAGTTTAAGTACCAGAAATTATACCTGTGATCGCCCCGGCACTGGTTCCACAAGTCTCTGCAGTCGTGTACACCCGTTGCGCCTGCTCAATCCGTGCCACCTGCTGCCCTCCCGGCTGCACCTGCTGGAACGCTGCCACTGCCACTGGCTGCAACTTGGGACACAAGGGCCTGATGTGCCTGGTCTCCATGCAATGGTAGCATACACGAGCCGCTGCCGTCGGGGCACTCCTCTTGGGACAGCTACCAACCTTGTGATCCTTGCTCCCAAGCCCGAAACAACTCGCACCACTCGGCTTCTGCATAGCCTCCCACTTCCTCTTGGTTCCCTGCGCAGGCTTGCGGCCCCTAATAGAACCTCCATGATGCTGAGCTTTACTAGGATGAACTGCTGGACTAACCGCCAGTGTCTGTGCCCGGATGTCCTCCTTGATCTCTGCCGCAGTCTCAACCAGCTCTGCACACGTAGCATAGCTCTGCCCTCTACAGTTAACCCTCAAATAGTCTCGTAGGGCCCTCAAAAACCTCCTGATCTGAGCCTCCTCAGACTCCATAGCCCGACCCCCATAGGATAGAAGTCGACTAAACTCCAAGTCCATATCCCGCACTGACCGCATCCCCCGAGATAACTGAAGAAACTGCACCTCCAACCGGTCCAATGCCTCTCTCGGAAAGTACTTGCGGTTGAAATCCCCCACGAAGTCAGCCCAAGTCATCTCTCTCTCCTAGCATCCATTGATCTCCACCACACCTGAGCATCACCAATCAAGTTGTGGACCCCTATGTCCACCCAAAACTCCTCCGGACATCTTAGAGTCTGGGTGTTATGTTCCACACTCGTCCTCCACGCATCTGCAGCAGTAGAACAGTCTCGATGTCCTTCATCTCCTTGAGCATGGACAAATAACGTCCATGTGCTCCTGCATCCGCAGCCACTGGCTGCCGCTCCTCTGCCACCACTAGTGGCACTACCTGAGCCTGAGCCGGTACCACTGCTGGCAACCGCTCCAACAACTGTGCTAGCAAAGCCGCAAAATCAGCTCTAGGGACTCCACCTGCTGGAACTCCCACTCCCGGCACCCTAGCATCACTAGCCTCTCGAGCATCAATATCGCCCCCTCCGGCCACACTCATGGAATCCCCCAAGACACCCTGCAACTCTCCAACATCCTCAACTGTCACACTCTGGTCCGCAGTATCACTCACTGCCGGGTCTCTGCCCCTACCGCGACCACGTCCGTGTCCACGACCACGTCCACATCCACGACCAGCAACATCACCATCTCTAGCCATCTGCACTACCATGAACAGAAGACTAAGCAACCAATTTATATTATAACACGGAAACATAAGCTCACCTTGGAATCACACAGTAGGCTCGAAGAGGATGTTCTAGGACTCCATGCCACACACAGTTGACTAACTCACATAATCAATCAAAGCATGAAAATCCCAAACATCTACAACACAAAGCCTAGTGAACCCAAACCTAGAATTGTAAGGGCTCTGATACCAAACAGAAACGAGCCGACCCGTTTTTTTTTATAAATAATAATAAAAATAAAAATAAAAAATAATTATAAATAAACTACAACTACTGGTCCCATAGCCACTAGCCACCTAACCACAATCACAATCAACAGCGGAAATAACCAACACCAATATCCAATAAATATCCAATAATAATCCAACAATTATAATATAAACAATATCCAAAATTCAACCAACAGGAATCATAGAACCAGCAACCTAGCAATGTTTCTAATGACCCAACTCTAGCAACCTAGCAATGCCAGACAACAACCAATCGAGTCCCTAGAACATCCTCCTCTTCTGCCTTTATCAATTGGTGACAGTTTATCTTGTGGGAAGGTTGTTAAAGGGTGGGGACCAGGGTTCGAGGAACGCCTAACGCACCAATAACCTACTGTTTGATTTGGATGAATACTTCCTTTCCACGGTGAGGGGTTAGGATCGATGCCCTGCAGGCAGGTTTCGGGCCTATGGGAACAAGCTAGCGGTGGGCTTGTGGGGTCAACGGGACGGGTTGTCACACAAAAGCCCTCGCTCATAGTGTGTTCTTTGGTGAGAGGTATGAGACCTACTCTGTTGAGCGATCGATAAAAATCTCCATGTAATCAAGCATCAGACACAATACAACGATCATGAATGGTTTGTTAATCACAAATCTGAGATTCTATAGTTCGTTTACATGTACATATATATCATTGCTGGGGTACCTAAGTACCTTTATACATCACATAACTAATCACATTCCTCATTCTAATTTTTTTCCGATAAATATCAAATTATTTGAAGAATTTTGTAAAAAATATATATTTACAAATTTTTATCCCAGCTTAAAATTACAAGCTTGTAATAACCAATAACTAACAGATCTCCTATAGCACATTGGCTTAATGTTTTTTAAGATCTAAGTTGCTCTCAACATTTTCAAGTTTAAAATCTGACAATGGAAAATTATTTTGGATCATTTCTTTCTTGCATTGTATGTCGGAGAGAACTAGAGATGCATTTGTGCCGGTCTGTTATTTGGGGTCTGCTTTTGTTTCAAACCTTTCTTGGTAGAGCAGAGGAAGCTGCTTGGAGATGTCTTTCTAGTAGTCCGTAATATATATATAAATGATCCGCTTTAGCACATTGGCTAACTGCTTCTTAATATCTAAGTTGCACTCAAAATTTCTGGGTTCAAAGCCTGACATCGAAAAATTTATTTTGGATACTTTCTTTCATGTCGTGTATGTCCAAGAGAGAATCAGATATGCATTTTGCCATTTGTTTATTTGGGCCCGCCTTTGTTTCAAGTCCTTCTTGGTAAAGCAGAGGAAGGGGCTTGGAAATGCCTTTTAATAGTTTCTTAGTCTTTTAGTCTTTTACTTGAAGCCTTTCTAGTAGTGCGCTGTATAAATATACAAAAAATCTGCTGTAACACATTTGAAAAATGTTTTATGAGATCTAAGTTGCTATTAAAATTTTTGGATTCAAAGTCCGCTAGCTGAAATTTATATTGGAATATTTTTTTCTTGTAGTGTTTGTTGGAGAGAACGAGAGATGCTTTATGCCAGTCTTTTGTTTGAGACCGTTCTTGGTAAAGTGGAAGCAGTGTGCAGATGCCTTTATAGTTTTATGCTGCATATATATACAAAAGATCTGTTGTAGCACATTGTCTAAATGCTTCTTAACATCTTAGTTCCTCTTAAAATTTCTGGGTTGCCAATCTTTTCCTTAGGATCCGCCTTTCTTTCAAACCCTTCTTGGTAATTCCGAGGAAGCAGCGTGGAGATCTATTTTAGTAGTCTACTATATATATATGAAAGGTCCGATGTACCATATTGGCTAAATGCTTCTTAAGATCTAAGTTGGTCTTCAAATTTTCGGGTTCAAAGCCCAGTAGCAATAAATTTATTTTGGAACATTTCATTGTTTAGTATATGTTAGAGAGAACCAAAGATGCATTGTGCCAGTATTTTACTTGGAACCCACCTTTGTTTCAAATCCTTCATGATGCAAGGAAGCCTTTCCAGTAGTCCGCTGTATAAATATACAAAAAATCTGCTGTAACACATTTGCTAAATGTTTCTTTAGATCTAAGTTGCTCTTAAAATTTTTGGCTTCAAAGCCCTGCAACAGAAAAACATTTATTTCTTGCAGTGTATGTTGGAGAGAACCAGAGATGCTTTGTGTCAGTCTTTTACTTGAGACCCGCCTTTGTTTCAAACTCTTCTTAGTAAAGCCGAGGAAGCAGCATGGAGATGCCTTTCTTGTAGCCTGCTGTATATATACAAAAAATCCGCTGTAACACATTGGCTAAATGTTTCTTATGTTCTAAGTTGCTAATAAAGTTTCTAGGTATGCAGCGTGTAGATGCCTTTCTAGTAGCCCGCTGTATATATATACAAAAGATACGATGTAAAACACTGGCTAAATGCTTCTTAAGATTAAAACTGCTCTTAAAATTTAGAGATAAGTTGTAAATAGTATATTTTTTAAACATATTTGTCAAACTTATACATTCACTATTCGCAATATTAAATGTAGTCGGTAGGACCCATATATGAAATAGAAATAAATGGTGTATTTTGTTTGTGTGTGTTTTGGGAAAAACGACTTTTCATACCTGGACAATTCCATATGTTCGATTCATACATCAGACAATTTTCCGTGTGAAAATATACATGAACTTTAAAGTATTTTGAATTTCATACCCAAATTTATAATTTTGTGCTATAATAAACCAAAACATAATTTAATTAGTAACTCTTTTTATCTTGCCGTTAGGCCAACCTGACATGGAATCCACGTGTGCATCAAAACAATGTCATTTTAGTCGTTTGAATAAAAATAAAAATTAAGGTTACAAGCTAGGCTCAAACCCGCAAAGTCAAACACTCTTACAACTTTCCTATAACCACTCGGACGGAAAATTGGTAATTTCATACTCCAGCTAAGGGGGTATGTTCGATTCCTACACCATGTTTAACATTGTGCAAATTCATACATTAAGTTCAATAAAATTCACATTCGCTGCTCCAACTCATTAAAAGGTATTATTACATACATAAACCATAACGGTGTTAAGAGATCGTCAACGGTTGCTTACGTGTATGCCACATATGAAACTACGTCGTTTTGAAAAACAAAAAAAAAAAAAACAAAAAAATTTGGTTAAAACGACGTTGTTTTTCTTTCTTCCTCTTTTCTTATTACTTATTTCTTTTTTCTTCCTCCTTTCCCGATTTGGGGATTGAACCCAAAAGCCCTAAATTTTTTTAAAAACCCACACATCAATTGAACAAAGAAACGCTATTTCAACTCGAATCAGTTTACACTTGTGAGAAAGAGAGAGTATAATTACACAACAGTCAGTTCCACCTGAAGAAGGAGGTGATTTGGAGAACAAGTGAGATTTGCGTGATCGAATTGGTTCAGTGGTGAGGATGAACATGTCTCCCCAATCGAGTTTCTGATCCTCTGACACAATATTCACTTGTCCGAATCCTTCAAATTCACCACTTGTCTGCCAAAACTTCTTCTTCTTCTCTTCCATGGGGAGATTAAAGAAATCTCGAACCTCTGTCTCTAGTTTTTCCAAGAAAGATGAGTCTATTCCATGCTTTACCAGCTGTAAACAGATCACAAACCCCCAAGAAAGAAAGCTCTTTTAAACATAAACAATACTTTATGAGAGAATATACAAAGATACAAATGTGTAAAAAGAGACGAACTTGGAAAAATCCATGGTGGAAACAGAACACAAGCGTTTCATGTCGATGACTGGAACCTCAGAATTCAGACTAGAATCATCGAGAATCTCTGTTTTATCTTGATCAGACAGAACATACCTTGGAGGAACAGTAGTGAAGTTCTTCTCTTTCACCATTTCTAGAACAAAAGTTACTATGAGAGAGCTCCACTGTCTTTTCTCCTTCGCCCTCCATGGAATTTTCTTCTAGCACCAAAACAAAGAACAGGAGTCGGAAGCTTTGATCCATTCTTTCCCGATTTGGGGATTGAATCCAAAAGCCCTAATAATTTTAAAAAATCCCCAAATCAATTGAACAAAGAAATGCGACTCGGGAAAAAAGAAGAAAGAAATAAGAAAACAGAAATAAGAAAAGAGGAAGAAAGAAGAAACGACGTCGTGTTAACAAAAAAAAAATATTTATTTGTTTCTTTAAACGACGTCGTTTCATATGTAGTGTCCAAGTAAGCAACCGTTGACGATCTCTTAACACCGTTACGGTTTATGTATGTAACAAAACCTTTTAACGAGTTGGAGTAGCGAATTTGAATTTTATTGAACTTAATGTATGAATTTGCACAATGTTAAACATGGTGTAGGAATCAAACATACCCTCTTAGCTGGAGGATGAAATTATCGATTTTCCCCACTCGGACACATAAATATATTGGGATTTAATGAAGCAAGATTTAGGGTGTGAATGGAAGCACATTCAAGTGCGTATTTGAAGAATTTTATTAAAAAACCGCTTTATGTCACCATTCGTATACATGTTCAATAATTTGCGTTTTTGGGATAAATAAAACTAAACCTACTTTGCGTTTTTGAAGAGAATGAATTAACAAGTGGACCGCTTTTTTGTGCCTAGCAACCATTTATCTAGTGGTTTTCAAATAACGCACAAGATAACATAAAACTTTAATTTATTCTTTTTAGCTATTTATTTTATAAATAGAATAATAATCAGTTATATTTAACAATAATCTATGCTAAATTTATTTTCAATTTAAGTTTTTTAAACTTCTGTTAAATAATTTACTAAAAAAATAATTCATCATTTCTTCAAAATTTATACAATAATCACTTTAAATATGAAAAACAAATATTAGAAGAAAAAACTATATCATCAAAATGTATAATATCTGTTTTGACTAGATTTAAAATTTTGAAAAAGAATTTCTAGTTTCCTATAGAATGAATTTATTTCTAAAACAATGTATTTCTTCACTATTTTAATTAACAAAAATTCACATAAATAATTTAAAATAATTTTGGTTTTGAAAGTTTATAAATAAGACACAAAATTACTATTTCATTAACAATAAAGAAAATAACTTAATTTATAATATATTTACTTAAAATGTATATTTATAAATTATAATATATAATTATATTACTTATTTATAAAATAATATGAAATCCGTACTGCAAATAATTTTTCACCAATCAAACATCATTTTGTACCGCTTAATTTGCAGTAATCGCACTTGTTCCGCAAATACATTTGTCTTGCACGTACCGCAGTTTAATCGTACCGCATTATAAAACCGCTTGTCCCACACGACCAAATCCGCCGTTACCATTCGGACCCTTAATATATCTTCTTCTTTCTCTCTTTCTCCAAAATCAATAACTGGATCGGAAATGAGTATATATCCACCCGATTTGTAGAATAATTGATTCGAGATCTATATTTAAATGGTTAGAAAAAAAGGGATGTCATAATTATATATATATATATATATATATATATATATATATAACTTTTATGTCCCACATTTCTCTCTCACACACTCGTACCCACGTTTTGTATCTATCTCACTCACACCCTTTCACACTCACCCATAATCACCCTCACACTCACCCATAATCACCCTCACATTCTCACCACCCACTTTGCAAATTGTAAATAGTTAATGTACTATATATCCTATATAATCTTCAAAATGTAATACTTCTCCAACTCACCGTAATATATATGGGTTTAAAACCTCACAACGTAAAATTCATTTTGGAACATTATTTACTTGTAATTTGTAATATATATTGGAGAGAACCAGCTAGGCATTGTGCCAGTCTTTTATTTAGGATCCGTTTTTGTTTCAAACCCTTCTTGGTAAAGCCGAGGAAGCGGCATGGAGATGCCTTTCTAGTAGTCTGCTGTAGAACATTGGCATGCTTTTTAAGATCTAAATTTCTCTTAAAATTTCTAGTTTCAAAGCCTGTCATCAGAATTTTTTTTGTTTTGGAACATTTCTTTTTTGCTGTACATTTCGAGAGAATCATAGATGCAGTGTGCCATTCTTTTACTTCGGATCTGCCTTTGTTTCAAACCCTTTTTGGCAAAGCCGAGGAAGTGGCGTGGAGATGCTTTTCTAGTCACCCGATGTATATGTATATATAAAAAATCCGCGGTAACACATTGAATAAATGTTTCTCAAGATCTAAGTTGCTATTAAAATTACTGTAACATCTGTGAACCGGATAGCCGATGCTGGAAGCAGGTGTCGACAACATCAATTCCGGTTCGACCGGGTTGATTTAAATTGTTGTTTTAGTTCAGTTTGATTCGGTTTGATTCGATTTGGGAAACCTTAACCGACGTATTTAAGTGGGAATCGACTTGAGGGTTTGGCACAAGCCGCTTATTGTTGTTTCCTGAAAGGAATAGAGGGAGAAAAGAGAACGCTTGGATTTTAGAGAGATTTTCAGAGTTTTGGTGTTTTTCCTTGGAGATATGTTACTGTGGAGTGAAGAACTTGTGTTAGGAACAAAGGATAAGCCTTCTAAGGGTTACATTTATTACTGTTGGGACAGAAAATTCCTGCAAAGAGGTGAGTGCATGACCATGGCTGATCTAAGCCAGAGAATCCTTTCTTTTGTTTGTTTTGTGGATGTTTGTGTTTTTTTCTTGTTTGTTGTTGGTTGGTTGTTGGTTCCCATGAGTTTCCAGGACTTTTGGGTGAGTTTTGGATGGATTGGAGGTTTTGGAAAACGGATCTACGGCCTTCAGTTTCGAGCAGAATGTGTCTGCAGAGTTGGTGTTGATCGACACCAAGGTGATGACGGCGCGGAGACTTGGCGAGTGTCGGGTCTAGGGTTTTCAGATCGAAGAGGGGTGTTGGTCGACACCAAGAACAAGGTGTCGGTCGACACCAATCATTTTCAGCAGCGACTGATACTTGTTTTCCTGGTTTGTTTGTGTTTGTTTGGTTCTTGTTTAGCATTGGAATTTCAGTTGCTTGTGTGTATAGCCAAGTAGATGGGAGGATTGCCTTACTGAGTGTTTATGACAATACTCATGCATTTGAATTTGTATTTGTGGTGAAGGTAAGGAAAAGTGTGATCGTGAAATCAATGCAAGGTAGGGGAGGATGTTCTATAGGCTCGGTTGTGTGTTCTATGTGGCTGTTGGGTTGCTAAAATGGAACCATGTGGTCTAGAACAAATGTTTAGGTTGCTGGTTATTTGATCCATGTTGTTTGCTCTCGAATCTTTGGTTTAGGGTTTGTAGACATGTGGTTATTGGTTTCTTGATTAATGGTATTGTTTGGTTATTTCCGCTGTTGGGTTTGAATGTGGTTAGGTGGTTGGTGAGTATGTTATCACTATATTATTATTATTTTATATAAAAATAGGTCGGGTCCTTTCAATTATTGGGTTCAAAGCCTTCCGGAATTTTTTTTTGGATCATTTCTGTCTTGTAGTGTACCAATCGGTCTGAACCAAATTCAATTCTGGTTTAATTCGGTGAAAATTTTTAAAAACCAAATTTACAGAAAACCGAACAAACCAACCCGAATAACCTGTTTCTGCCGAACGCCCAGGGTTGGATTTTAAAATAAAATTTGTAAATTAAATGTTATATATGTCATATTAGAAATTCGTTGTCAAATTCGGCCGGCTTGCACGAGATTTAATTTCTGAGGTTGAGTATGGGCCGACGTGTACGACTCTGAAGGCTTAGGCTTGGAAACTTGATGTTTCCCCAAAGGTTCAACAGTTTTTCTGGCAGATTGCTTCCGGTTCTCTTCCGGTTAAGGAACGCCTTGCTCATCGGAGTGTACGGTGCGATACATGATGTAAACGTTGTGATGGTTGAAACAATTAATCATACCCTTTTTGAGTGTCCTCGTTCGCGTAGGATCTGGGATTTGTCCCCGGTGTCGATTAACTCAGCTGGCTTCCCATATGATTCAGTTTTTTTTCCAATTTAGATTTTATATTCTGGAGGGGGCCTTCCTCATTGGACGCTTCAAATTTACGTCCTCAACTAATTTGGATTTTATGGTTGATTTGGAAGGATAGGAATAAAAAAGTTTTCTAGGGTACAGAGGGAGACCCAATTGATGTTATTAACTAGGCGGTTAATGATATGATACTTTGGGAGGAGGCTAAATCGTTCTCCACGGATTCCCTGGGATGTTCGTCGACTCTGAAGGTCCAGGTGGAAGTCCGGGATCCTTCGTTCCGTTGTCAGATTGATGGATCCTGGAAAGCTACAGATCCTTTTGTGGGTCTGGGTTGGTGGTATTACGATAGTGAGGATAAGACGATCTGCCTGGGAGCATGTAGCCATCGACGTAGCCATTCCCCCTTATACTCGGAGTTACTTGCTATGGTTTGGGCTATGGAGTCTACCTTGGCGGGCGGGTTTGATTGTCAACACTTTGAAACTAGTTGTGCAGAACTAGTCGCGATGGTGAGTCCCCTGAAGCATGGCCAGCATTTTCCAATCTACTAGATGATTTCAGTTTTCTCATAGCTTCATTCCCCTCTTTTACTCTTACTAGGATTTCGCGTGAGTCAAATGTGAGGGCAGACTGCCTTGCTCGTTCTTCGCGTACGTTAGTTTCTGAAATTTTATTTCTAAACTGAAACAACCTGACCCGTTTTATTTTTAATAATAAATATAATATAGAATTAAGCATCTCATACTACTTCATTAAACCAACCCAAATCACAACTTTTCATTAAACCAATAACAACCAGTAAGCATAGCGGAAACAAACCAACAATACTAAACCATCATATCAAAAATACAATAACATTCCTAACCATTCTATCCAACAACCTAACAATAACTCTATCCAAGGTTCCAACATAAACCATATAACCAACAACACACAAACGAGAGCCTAGATCATCCTCCTCCTCATCGCCATGATTCCATGTCACATACCTGCACACCACAAACAACAATTGCGATGCGTAAGTATTATCACAAATACTTAGTGAGGCAATTCTCCCATCTACTGGCCTATACACATAAGCAACTAAGATTCTAATGTTTAACAAACAACAAACAACCACAACAAACCAGGAAACCACGCAACAGACAAGTTGGTGTCGACCGACACCGACTTTGCAGACGCGTTGTGCTCGAAGCCGATCCTAAAATCTCCGTCTCCAATCATCTCCAATCCGTCCCAAACTCACCCAAAAGCTTTAGGAACCTATGAGAACCATAACACAATCACCACAAGCAGGAACAACACTACAAACAACATAGAACAAGAAAAACATAAGAGAGCTCAGTCTTAGATCAGCCATGGTCATGCACTCACCTCTTTGCAGGAAGATTATGACCAAAAGATGATGAATCCAACACCTTAAAAAGCTCCTCCTTCGTCCTTAGCTCTAAATCTCCACTCCACAGGATTAGATCTCACCAAAAACCACCAAGAACAAGCCAAAAACCTCTCAACTCACAAGCTCTCTCCTTTCTCTCTTTTTCTTCTCCCAAGCGGCAACCAAACAACCCAAAAACCCTCACTCGGCAACCAAATGCTTCTTAAATACTAAGTTGCTCTACAAATATCTGGGTTCAAAGCTCGGCAGCAGAAAATTTGTATTGGAATTTTTTTTTCATGCACTATATGCATTGTGCTAGTCTTTTACTTAGGACCCGCCTTTGTTTCAAACCCTTCTTGGTATTGCCAAAGATGCAGCGTGAAGATGCCTTATTAGTTGCCCGCTGTATATACATTCAAACGATCTGCTGTAGCACATTGGCTAAATGCTCTTGAGATCCAAGTTGTTCTTCAGAATTCTGGGTTCAAAGCTCGGCAGCGGAAATTTTATTTTGGAACATTTTTTTTGAAGTATATGTAGGAGAGAGTTAGAGACACATTGTGCCAGTCTATTACTTGAGACCCACCTTTGCTTCAAACCGTTCTTGGTAAAGCCGAGGAAGCGGCTTGGGGATGCATTTCTTAGTAGTATGCTGTATATAGATGCAAACAATCCTCTAGAACCCATGGGCTAAATGGTTTTTAAGATCTAAGTTGCTCTTAAAATTTTTGGTTTCAAAGCCCAGCAACAGAAATTTATTTTAGGAATTTCTTTTTTTGGAGTATATTTAGGAGAGAACAATATATGCATTTATCTAGTTTACTTAGCACCCGCCTTTGTTTTAAACCATTCTTGGTACTGCTGAGGAAGCAGCATGGAGATGTCTTTTTAGTAGTTCACTGTAAATATGTACAAATATCCGTTGTAGCAAATAGGCTAAATGCTTCTTAAATTCTCAGTTGCTCTACAAGTATCTAGGTTTTGCAAAAAATTAATTATGGAATTTGTTTTTCATGCAGTATATGCATTGTACTACTCTTTTACTTAGGAACCGCCTTTGTTTCAAACCCTTCTTGGTATTGCCAAAGATGCAGCGTGAAGATGCCTTAATAGTTGCCCGCTGTATATACATTCAAACGATTCGCTGTAGCACATTGGCTAAATGCTCTTGAGATCCAAATTGCTCATCAGAATTCTGGGTTCAAATTCCGGCAGCGGAAAATTCATTTTGGAACTTTTTTTTTTGGAAGTATATGTAGGAGAGAACTAGAGACACATTGTGCCAGTCTATTACTTGGGACCCACCTTTGCTTCAAACCGTTTTTGGTAAAGCCAAGGAAGCGGCTTGGGGATGCATTTCTTAGTAGTATGCTGTATATAGATGCATACAATCCTTTAGAACCCATTGGCTAAATATTTTTAAGATCTAATTTGCACTTAAAATTATTGGTTAGAAAGCCCGACAGCAAAAATTTATTTTAGGAATTTATTTTTTTGGAGTATATTTAGTAGAGAACAATATATGCAGTTATCAAGTTTACTTAGCACCCGCCTTTGTTTCAAACCATACTTTGTACTGCTGAGGAAGCGGCATGGAGATGTCTTTTTAGTAGTTCGCTGTAAATTTGAACAAAGATCTGTTGTTGCACATTGGATAAATGCTTCTTAAATACTAAGTTGCTCTACAAATATCTGGTTTCAAAGCTTGGTAGCGGAAATTTTATTTTGGAATTTTCTATCATTCAGTATATGCATTGTGCTAGTCTTTTACTTAGAACCCGCCTTTGTTTCAAACCCATCTTGGTGTTGCCAAAGATGCAGCGTGAAGATGCCTTATTAGTTGCCTGGAGTATGCACATTCAAAAGATCCGCTGTACCACATTGGCTAAATGCACTTGAGATCCAAGTTGCTCTTCAGAATTCTGGGTTCAAAGCCTGGCAGTGGAAAATTCATTTTGGAACATTTTTTTTGGAACTATATGTAGGAGAGAACTAGAGACACATTGTGCCAGTCTATTAATTGGGACCCGCCTTTGCTTCAAACCGTTTTTGGTAAAGCCAAGGAAGCGGCTTGGGGATGCATTTCTTAGTAGTATGATGTATATAGATGCATACAATCCTTTAGAACCCATTGGCTAAATGTTTTTAAGATCTAACTTGTACTTAAAATTATTGGTTTGAAAGCCGGACAACAAAAATTTATTTTAGGAATTTATTTTTTTGGAGTATATTTAGGAGAGAACAATATATGCAGTTATCAAGTTTACTTAGCACCCGCCTTTGTTTCAAACCATTCTTTGTACTGCTGAGGAAGCGGCATGGAGATGTCTTTTTAGTAGTTCGCTGTAAATTTGTACAAAGATCTGTTGTTGCACATTGGATAAATGCTTCTTAAATACTAAGTTGCTCTACAAATATCTGGTTTCAAAGCTTGGTAGCGGAAATTTTATTTTGGAATTTTCTATCATTCAGTATATGCATTGTGCTAGTCTTTTACTTAGAACCCGCCTTTGTTTCAAACCCTTCTTGGTTATGCCAAAGATGCAGCGTGAAGATGCCTTATTATTTGCTCGCTGTATACACATTCAAAAGATCCACTGTAGTAAATTAGCTAAATGCTCTTGAGATCCAAGTTGCTCTTCAGAATTCTAGGTACAAAGCCTGGCAGCGGAAATTTCATTTTGGAACATTTTTTTTTGGAAGTATATGTAGGAGAGAATTAGAGACACATTGTGCCAGTCTAATACTTGGGACCCGCCTTGGCTTCAAACCGTTCTTGATAAAGCCGAGGAAGCGGCTTGGGGATGCATTTCTTAGTAGTATGCTGTATATAGATGCATACAATCCTCTAGAACCCATTGGCTAAATGGTCTTAAAGATCTAAGTTGCTCTTAAAATTTTTGGTTTCAAAACCTGGCAGCAAAAACTTATTTTAGGAATTTCTTTTTTTTTGGAGTATATTTAGGAGAGAAAAATATATGCATTTATCTAGGTTACTTAGCACTCGCCTTTGTTTCAAACCATTCTTTGTACTGCTGAGGAAGCGGCATGGAGATGTCTTTTTAGTAGTTCTCTGTAAATTTGTACAAAGATCTGTTGTAGCACATTGGTTAAATGCTTCTAAAATAATAAGTTGCTCTACAAATATCCAGGTTCAAAGCTTGGCAGCGGAAATTCTATTTTGGAATTTTTTTTTCAAGCAGTATATCCATTATGCAAGTCTTTTACTTAGGACCCGCCTTTATTTCAATCCCTTCTTGGTATTGCCAAAGATGCAGCGTGAAGATGCCTTATTAGTTGCCCGCTGTGTTCACATTCAAAAGATCCGCTGTAGCACATTGGCTAAATGCTCTTGAGATCCAAGTTGCTCTTCAGAATTCTGGGTTCAACACCCGGCAGTGGAATATTTATTTTGGAACATTTTTTTTTGGAAGTATATGTAGAAGAGAACTAGAGACACATTGTGCCAGTCTATTTACTTGGGACCCACCTTTGCTTCAAATCGTTCTTGGTAAAGCGGAGGAAGCGGCTTGGGGATGCATTTCTTAGTAGTATGATGTATATAGATGCAGAAAATCCTCTAGAACTCATTGGCTAAATGGTTTTTAAGATCTAAGTTGCTCTTAAAATTTTTGGTCTCAGAGCCCGGCAGCAGAAATTTATTTTAGAATATTTCTTTTTTTGGAGTATATTTCACAGAAAACAATAGATGCATTGATCCATTTTACTTGGCACCCACCTTTGTTTCAAACCATTCTTTGTACTGCTGAGGAAGCGGCATGGAGATGTCTTTTTAGTAGTTCTCTGTAAATTTGTACAAAGATCTTTTGTTGCACATTGGATAAATGCTTCTTAAATACAAAGTTGCTCTACAAATATATGGGTTCAAAGCTCGGCAGCAGAAAGTTTAGTTTGGAATTTTTTTTCATGTAGTATATACATTATGCTAGTCTTTTACTTAGGACCCGCCTTTGTTTCAAACCCTTCTTGGTATTGCCAAAGATGCAGCGTGAAGATGCCTTATTAGTTGCCCGCTGTATACACATTCAAAATATCTGCTATAGCACATTGGCTAAATGCTCTTGAGATCCAAGTTGCTCTTCGGAATTCTGGGTTCAACACCCGGCAGCGGAACATTTATTTTGGAACATTTTTTTTTGGAAATATAAGTAGAAGAGAACTAGAGACACATTGTGCCAGTCCATTACTTGGGACCCACCTTTGCTTCAAACCGTTCTTGGTAAAGCGGAGGAAGCGGCTTGGGGATGCATTTCTTAGTAGTATATAGATGCAGAAAATCCTCTAGAACCCATTGGCTAAATGGTTTTTAAGATCTAAGTTGCTCTTAAAATTTTTGGTCTCAGAGCCCGGCAGCAGGAATTTATTTTAGAACATTTCTTTTTTTGGAGTATATTTCGGAGAGTACAATAGATGCATTGATCCATTTTACTTGGCACCCGTCTTTGTTTCAAACCATTCTTTGTACTGCTGAGGAAGCGGCATGGAGATGTCTTTTTAGTAGTTCTCTGTAAAATTGTACAAAGATTTGTTGTAGCACATTGGTTAAATGCTTGTTAAATACTAAGTTGCTCTACAAATATCCACGTTCAAAGCTTGGCAGCGGAAAATTTATTTGGGAATTTTTTTTTCATGCAGTATATCCATTGTGCAAGTCTTTTACTTAGGACCCGCCTTTCTTTCAAACCCTTCTTGGTATTACCAAAGATGCAGCGTGAAGATGCCTTATTAGTTGCCCGCTGTATACACATTCAAAAGATCCGCTGTAGCACATTGGCTAAATGCTCTTGAGGTCCAAGTTGCTCATCAGAATTCTGGGTTCAAAGCTTGGCAGCGGAATATTTATTTTGGAACATTTTTTTTGGAAGTATATGTAGGAGAGAACTAGAGACACATTTTGCCAGTCTATTACTTGGGACCCACCTTTGCTTCAAACCATTCTTGGTAAAACCGAGGAAGCGGCTTGGGGATGCATTTCTTAGTAGTATGTTGTATATAGATGCATACAATCCTCTATAACCCATTGGCTAAATGGTTTTTAAGATCTAAGTTGCTCTTAAAATTTTTGGTTTCAAAGCCTGGCAGCAGAATTTTATTTTAGAACATTTCTTTTTTGGGAGAATATTTCGGAGAGAACAATAGATGCATTGATCTATTTTACTTGGCACCCGCCTTTGTTTCAAACCATTCTTTGTACTGGTGAGGAAGCGGCATGGAGATGTCTTTTTAGTAGTTCACTGTAAATATCTACAAATATCCGTTGTAGCACATTGGATAAATGCTTCTTAAATTCTAAGTTGCTCTACAAATATCTAGGTTTAAAGCTCGGTTGCGAAAAATTTATTGTGGAATTTGTTTTTCGTGCAGTATATGCATTGTGCTAGTCTTTTACTTAGGACCCGCCTTTGTTTCAAACCCTTCTTGGTATTGCCAAAGATGCAGCGTGAAGATGCCTTATTAGTTGCCTACTGTATATACATTCAAAAGATCCGCTGTAGCACATTGGTTTAATGCTCTTGAGATCCAAGTTACTCTTCAGAATTCTGGGTTCAATGTCCGGCAGCGGAAAATTCAAATTTGGAACATTTTTTTTCTGGAAGTATATGTCGGAGAGAACAAGAGATTTATTGTGCCAGTCTTTTACTTGGGACCCGCCTTTGCTTCAAACCGTTCTTGGTAAAGCCGAGGAAGCAGCTTGGGGATGCATTTCTTAGTAGTATGTTGTATATAGATGCATACAATCCTCTAAAACCCATTAGCTAAATGGTTTATAAGATCTAAGTTGCTCTTAAAATTTTTGGTTTCAAAGCCCGGCAGCAGATATTTATTTTAGAACATTTCTTTTTTTGGAGTATATTTCGTAGAGAACAATAGATGCATTGATCCATTTTACTTGGCACCCGCCTTTGTTTCAAACCATTCTTTGTACTGCTGAGGAAGCGGCATGGAGATGTGTTTTTAGTAGTTTGCTGTAAATTTGTACAAAGACTTGTTGTAGCACATTGGCTAAATCCTTCTTAAATACTAAGTTGCTCTACAAATATCCCGGTTCAAAGCTCGGCAGTGGAAATTTTATTTTGGAATTTTTTTGTCATGCAGTATATGCATTGTGCTAGTCTTTTACTTAGGACTCACCTTTGTTTCAAACCCTTCTTTGTATTGGTAAAGATGCAGCATGAAGATGCCTTATTAGTTGCCTGCTGTAAACACATTCAAAAGATCCGCTGTAGCACATTGGCTAAATGCTCTTGATATCCAAGTTGCTCTTCTGAATTATGGGTTCAAAGCCCGGCAGCGGAAAATTTATTATGGAACATTTTTTTTTGGAAGTATATGTAGGAGAGAACTAGAGACACACTGTGCCAGTCTATTACTTGGGACCCGCCTTTGCTTCAAACCGTTCTTGGTAAAGCTTAGGAAGCGGCTTGGGGATGCATTTCTTAGTAGTTTGCTGTATATAGATGCATACAGTCCTTTAGAATCCATTGGCTAAATGTTTTTAAGATCTAAGTTGCTCTTAAAATTTTTGGTTTCAACTGCATGAGCATATAGATGAATGTTTGGAAAAAAAATTAATTGGCCCTAAGTTAAAAATTGGACAAGTACCAATTGGTACGGAATTTTAGGGTTGGGGTCTACAATTGGTATCAGAGTGAGGTTATAGTTCTTGGACGGTTTAGCATAAAAGTTTATTTGCTTTTAAAAGCCATCCTTCCTTTGCCTAAACGTCTCGCGGTAAGACTGGTCATTTTTGGTTACTGTTAAGTTTGCAGGTCTAAGTTGGTTTGAAAGCTAACTTAGAATCGGTTATGGTATTTAAAATAGTTGTGAACACACGTAACTTGGGTAATGCAGCGCCTAGACAAGGAGCCATTGGTAACGATGATTCACCGAACCCTCCAGTGGTGAACGTTGGGCATGTGGGAGTATGAGTCGGTGTAGGAACTGGTGTTGTAGGTGTTGATGGTGTCGGTATGGGAGCAGCGCCTGCTACAGGTGCGGCTGCATCAACAAAAATGGGACAAGTGCAAACGGTGTTGGCGCAGATTTTGGAGAGACTGGTCCCATTCCGCCCATACCAAATGTGGTGCGAAGGGATCCAGGAGCCCCTTCTTACCTGTCATGAACCACATGTTGAAGCTGAGAACCCAGTACTTTAACGGTGGAGTGAATCCTATCGAGGCGGACAAATAGAAAAGCTTTCTCGAAAAGAACTTCAACTTCGTGCGTTGTCCGATGGAATATTGGAAGGACATTGCAATTCACTACCTGTTCGGGGAAGCTCATGCTTGGTGGCAGGGCATGGTGAATCGGAAGGCAAACCCGAATTATTCGTGGGAGACTTTTCGCGGCTTGTTCCGTGCAAAGTACTTTCTGCAAGAGGCTCTTGACCGCCTGGAGTCAGAGGTCTTAGACTTGCGTCACAAAACTCAGACCATGCGTGAGTACGAGACTGAGTTTAACTAACTCTAGAGGTACGGTGGTCATGAGATGGAGAATTATTAGGTTCAGATTCGTTGGGGCATGAGAGTACATGTCCGCAAACCGATGCATGATATGTAATTATGGGATCCTAGCTGATTTGGCCGAGGAATCACAACAGCATGCCCGAAGGATCCTCGGTACAGTCGGTACGACAAGTTAAGTCCAAACCGAGTACAAGACCGAAAAAGAACACAGGCCAGAAGCCTACGGGCAACACGTTGGGTGGTATGCGGGTGTGTCCGATTTGCCGTAAGAGACACTTGGGGCAGTGCCGATGCCTCTTGGGCACATGTCTCTTGTGCAGAGGAAAGGATCACATAGTCGGTAACTGTCCACAGAAGGGCAACGACACCCGGGTGTGCTACCAGTGCGGTGAATCCGGACATATCCGACCGAACTGTCCGCAGCTGGGATCGTAGGGACAGAAGCGGGAAAGCAAGGTGCTACCACTACCGCCACCACCCCTCCATCGATCGGTGCATGCTCGACATTTTGCAAAATCCCTAATTTGCATCGATCAACACTTCCACATGGCATCGATCAATGCTCATAGGTTTTATTGCGCTTTCCTCGCACTGTGTCGACCGACACACTCCTTGTGTTGATCGATGCGGATGCCGAGAGTTGTTCTCCTCGAACCTCCACGCAAAATCTCCATCCCTAAACGCACCAAACTCGATCCAATGCCAGAAAGAACCCTCACAAAGAATCAACCACATAATACAAAAATCAGAGAATTCACAAGCTTAGGGATTAATTTGAGCATATCAAATTTTGGCACCGTTGTCGGGGACTCTTTGATCTACCATTAGATTTGAGTTTTTTATTTTGTCTAAATTTGTTTTTTATTTATTTGAAACTTACACGCTTTTGTTTTCTTTTCTCTTGTGTGTTTCAGGTGCATGCTACCTAGGCCTAACACTAGAAAGAATAAGACTGGTCCAACTTTGAAGCTGTTAAACCAAGAGTTGGGAAAACATGAGCGTGAAAACCGAAAAGCAGCCAAATCCTTGAAGATGGTTAACACAGTCATTCTAATGCTTGATGAGGATGGTGCTTTGAGGGATCAAGAGGGCCACTTGCGAAACGAGCAGGGCCAAAAGCTTGATGCAGAAGGGAATGTTATTGCTGAAGTTGTTGTTGTCGACGAGCAGCCTGATGGTGTCGATCGACACCAACAGGGTGTCGGTCGACACCCCCTTCCTGCAGACGGACGTAGAGCTGCAAACCACGAAAATAACCCGGTTCAAAGACAGGAACACAATCGAGACTTGATCAGGACCGTTGCTGACTACAACCGGGCTGATATTGTGTATGAGAACCGGTCTGCTATTGTTCCTCCTCCATTCCAGATGAATGATTTTGAGCTGAAACCTGCTTACTTTCAACTAGTTGGGCAGAGACCTTTCGCTAACCTGCCCAATGAGAAGCCTTTGGACCACATTGGGCACTTTGAGGATCTTGTGACCAGTATCAAGGCTAATGGAGTGACTGAGGATTACATTTACTGCAAACTTTTTCCTTACTCACTAGCAGGAGAGGCATCTCATTGGTTGAAGCAGTTGCCAGCAGGATCATTGACAAATTGGCGTGACATCAAGGTGGCCTTCCTCAACTACTTCTATGATGATTCCATGTCAGATGAGTTGAGAGTCAAGCTATCCTCTTTCAAGCAAAGAGCAGATGAAGCTTTCAAGGCAGCCTGGGTGAGATTCAAAGCTTATCAGAGGGATTGTCCACACCATGGTTTCTCAAGGGTACAACTGCTGAGTATCTTCTTCAGAGGATGTGACTAGGAATATCAACTAGCTTTGGATGCTGCAAGTCATGGGAATTTCAAAACAAGATTTCCAGAAGATGCTGAAGCTTTGATTGAGAATTTGGCCTCCAGCAATAACACTAAGAGAGCTGATAATGAAAGAAAGAGACTACATGGAGGATTTGATGCAAACCAGCTTGCTTCTGTTAATGCCAAGCTTGATTCAGTGCACAATCTTCTTGTGGGTAAGAAGTCAGTTCACTTTGCTACTGAAGTTGGGACATTTGAGCCACAACCTGAGACAGAGAATGAAGAAGCATATGTCAACTTTGTCTATGGAAATCAGGGTCAGAGATTCGGTAATCAGCAAGGCAACAGGCCTTACAGTGGGAACTCTTCAGGCTACACTCCCAAACCGGATTACTAGAAGCAGCAACAAAATAGTGGTTTTACAAGAACCTATGGCAATTCATCTTCTCAGTCTCCACCTCCACAGACTTCTGAGAGTAGAATGGAGGCCTTGCTAAAGCAACTTTTGCAGGGTCAGGAACAGTTAACTGTGACATTCAATGGGAAGATTGACAATGTCTACACAGAGCTTACTGGAAGGATTGATTAATATTCATGTTAAGCAGCTAGAGAGTCAAGTTGCATAGACTGTTGGGTCTGTCAAAAGGCAAGAGAGTTTTCTTCCAGCAAGAACTGACTCAAACCCCAAGCATGCTTGCAATGCCATATCAGTGTGAGATGAAGATGATGGTGATTGTGCTTCTGCAAAACAGGGAGAAAATTTGATAAATCTGTCGAACCCAGATGATGGTGTCGATCGACACCACCTGGGTGTCAGTCGACACTCATCTCGGACCGAACCAGAAACTGCAAAATCTCAGGTTCCAGCAGTTGAGAGGAAGTACCAACCTAAGATTCCTTTTCCTAAGCCAAGAAAGTCTAAGCAGGAGATGGAGGAAGCTAGATGCAAGGCAATGATAGACAAGGTGATGATTGAGTTGCCTTTGATTGATTCAGTAAAGCTTTCACCACCTCTTAAGCGGTATGTGAAGAGAATGGTATCAAATGGTTTGAGCCCTGAGGAAGGAGCTTTATTAACTAAGGATGTTAGTGCAATTCTGTTGAACCAGCCTGTTCAAAGGAAGAAAGAGAGGAAAGAGAAGATGGATGTTTTTGAGAATGTGAGTGCAGTGATAAAGAGTAGAATTGCAGAGAAGCTACCTGATTCTAGACGTTTTGTATTAGATTGTTTTATCTCAACAAGACGATTTCCTCACTCACTTTGTGATCTTAGCTCTAGTATCAACTTGATGCCACATTTTGTTGCTGTGAGACTTAGGATGACAAAATTCAAGCCAACTCAGATTTCTCTTATCTTGGCTGAACGATCCCGAAGAATTCCTGAAGGTGTTTTAGAGGATATTCCAATTAAGGTTGGGAACTTCATGATTCTCACAGACTTTGTGGTGCTGAAGTATGATAAAGAGCCTAACGATCCTCTCATCTTAGGAAGAGCTTTCTTGGCTACAGCTGGTGCCATCATAGATGTGCAGAAGGGACATATAACACGTAATGTGGAAGGTTTGAGTATGAACTTTGAGATGGATAAGCTGAGGAGGGCTCCTACTATTGATGGACAGACTTTTTCTGTTGAGAAAGTTTCTGCTACACGATCATCAGACTCAGTGTCGATCAACACAACATTAGTGTCGGTCGACACTCCTCCACATCCGAGACAGAGCTTGTCCAAAAATGATGCTCCAAATCATACAGCTGTTCCCAAACAGAAAGCCCCCCACTCCACAATCCAGAGTCCTCAGATAAGGCAAAGGTACACCTCTTCTGCACCTAAACCTCCTCTTATCATCAAAAAGATCTTCAAAGATACAAAAATTGTTTTGCACCTAAACCTCCTCTTATCATCAATAAGATCATGGTTAACTATAAGAAGTAAGTTATTGTGTCAGGTAAATGAAGAGTGCGAATAAGAATCATCATGCAATTGAGTGAGTTCCCTGTTTTCAAACCTCTTTCACATGTCTAAGCTTATGTTTTGCTTGAGGGCAAGCAAAGGCTAAGTCTGGGGGAGTTGATATATCATGGTTTTTGTGGTTTTTAACCATGATATTAGGAGTCTTTAGAGTCTTTCTTTGTGTGTTTTAGGTTCTTTGTGAGTCTTTTCAGGTTTTATAGGATTTTGGCATGAAATGAGCAAAATGGAGAAATTAGAGTTTTTTATAGGGTTTTTATGAATTATTAGATCTGTTTATTTAGGATTCATTATCTTTCTAGATCTTCATCATAGGTTATCTTCATATTAATTCTTGATTGATCACCTAGAATTAATAACTTATGAAAATAAATTGATATGAGAATATAATTGATTTTTCCTGATTAAAACCTTTTGATGAGCAAAATACCTTTTACAAAGATATTTGATTTAATAATTTTATGAACAATCTAAATCTGTTTTCGAAGCTGATTTTTAACCTAGAATTTTACAAAGAGATTTGGATTTTCTGGTTTTAAATTTAAATTATATTTGTAGTGAGAACTGATTTATTTTACTTAAGAGTTTAGAGTTCTAGATCTGATTTTTAATTGATTGAATCTAATCTATTGATTGATTTAATATTTATAATTTCCAGAGAAATTCCCTAGACCTAGCTTTTTGATCTTTTGAATTTTCACAGCTTTTGTTTAATATTTTGCATTGCTTTTCTTTATTTAAATTAACCTGTTTAGCGGTATTATAAAACTCTATAATTTATTGTGTAGACTTGAGTCCTTGTGGAATTCGACCCCTAAGTACTGCAGTGATCTCTTAATTTGAGAGAGTAGTTCTAGGGATTAATTTGAGAATATCAGAGAACTAGAGATACATTGTACCAGTCTTTTACTTGGGACCCCCCTTTGCTTGAAACCGTTCTTGGTAAAGCCAAAGAAGCGGGTTGGGGATGCATTTCTTAATAGTACGTTGTATATGCAAACAATCCTCTAGAACCCATTGGCTAAATGGTTTTTAAGATCTAAGTTGCTCTCAAAAATTTTGGTTTCAAAGCTCGGCAGCAGAAATTCATTTTAGAACATTTCTTTTTTTTTTTTACTATATTTTGGAGAGAACAATAGATGCATTTTCCAGTTTACTTGGGACCCGCCTTTGTTTTAAACCCTTCTTATTAATGTTGAGGACGTGGCATGGAGATGTCTTTAAGATCTAAGTTGCTCTTAAAATTTTTGGGTTCAAAACCCGGCAGCGGAAATATATTTTGAAACTATTTTTTCTGGCAATATAATTCATAGAGAACCAGAGATGCATTGTGCTAGTCTTTTACTTAGGATCCGCCTTTGTTTTAAACCCTTCTTGGTAAAGCTGAGGAAGCGGCTTGGAGATGCCTTTCTTAGTTGTCCGCTTTATATGTATACAAAAAATCTGCTAGAACACATTGGCTAAATGCTTTTTAAGATCAAGTTGCTCTTAAAAATTTTGGGTTCAAAGTCCAGCAGCGGAAATTTATTTTAGAATATTTTTTTGTTGTAAATTTTAGAGAGAACCAGAGATGCATAGTGCAAGTCTTTTACTTAGTACCTGCCTTTGTTTCAAACCTTTCTCTGTGTTGTCGAGGAAGTGGCTTGGAGATGCCTTTTTAGTAGTCCGCTGTGTATATATACAGAAGATTTTCTATAGCACATTGGCTAAATGCTTCTTAAGTTTTGAGTTGCTCTACAAATTTCCGGGTGCAAAGATTATGCCATCTTACCTAATTGAGCTTGAATTTTTTGGGTTTGATCTGATTGACAAGCAATACAAAGTGCTGATCATGAACCTACCATATCGTCCAACGGTTCATCGTATTCTGACATTAGGAACTGGAAAAATGAGGTGGAGGAGGATCCAGTGTCCCTTAATCCATATTGCTATTTTTGAAGGGATAATGGAGTTTTGTATTACTTAGCTTGCACAGTTGATAAAACGTCTCATGATAATACTTATTTGCTAGTTTACTTTGATGTTAGGTTAGAAAAATTTAAGTTTGTTGATGCAGAATGCTTTTGTAAATGCCCTATTAGATTGGTAAATTAGCTGTTGTTCTAGAGGATATGGATAAACATGGATGGTTAAAATATGTCTACACTTTACGCGTGAGTAAAGACCTTTTTATTGTTCTTGCTGGGGCGACTGCTGTAGGTGAAATTGTATTGCCAAGCTGGAAATTTACATGTGAACCCTTTTCTGTTTTCTACAATCCCGAATATGAATAACGCCTACAAAAAATGGCTCAAACTCACAAGCTTGCAATAACGCCTACAAATGAATATAGACATACAATATAAGTCTATGTATTGTCACAAGATCGCTGTAGCACATTGGCTAAAGATTCTTCAGCTCTGGCAGCGGAATATTTTCATTTTTTTGGTTAACAAAACCAATATCTCTTATTTACCTGAGAATTTGTAAGTAAGGTGTAGTGACACATATGCAGAACCATGTACACTACTTACAACCTGCAAATTTCATGGATTAAGTAACTAAAATTTTTTAACCTGCTGCTTGAGACTTCTTTTTTAGTCACATCTTTCATCTCTTGGTTAAGATATTATATTCATATCTGAAAAATATTGACTCATTTCTTCAGAATAAAGGATTGAGAGGTAGTCAGGTCGATGCTTCGATGGTGTGAGCCATGTTAGAGTTTTTCTCTTGCATTATTATTCTAAAAGCCATTGCTTCAAATACAGAACAAGACGAAACATAAAAAAGAACACATTATTTAAGAGTGAAAATTTTTCTCTTATTATCTCGACATCTTTGTCTTAAAACATTACACACACTTATATAGAGTGCTACTGTCGTAACCGTTCGTTTACTAACAGAAACAACACAACTATCTAATATAAATACACACATCTTAGTATATACTATAAAACATGTTGCATACGACCAAACTCAATTATCACTAACAAGCCAAACCATTAAAGATGCTGACAAGGGCTCGTGGTTGTATCTCTTGTCAGACATATAAATTCACCACCAGCCATCTTGCTATCATGCATGCCTCTTTAAAGCACTAAAAGCAGATTTTGATCTTCTTGGACACCGAAAAATTAATTCACTAAACCTTTCTTTCTTTTCCAAATATACCGTACGTTTTTTTGCTGCCATATAATAGCTGCCTTTTCACCATCTTTGAGGACCAAAATAATTTCTTTCTTGCAGTGTACATCAGAGAGAAACAGAAGGAGAAGAAGCAGAGTTACATGGTGCCAGTCTTTTACTTGGACCAGTCTTTGTTTCAAACTCTTCTTGGTAAAGCCGAGGAAGATCTAGTTCGGATTAAATATCCATTAAACGGCTTGGAGATCCCTTTCTAGATGTCTATTGACAAAATTAAGCGTGTCGCACTCATGATTCCTGTTAGTCTATAGCTCTCATACTTAACTCTCTTATTCCAGAATCAGCGTGTGCCCTTTGATGTTTAAACAATATATGAAGGTTTTACAATTTACAATCTTAAGCAATCATATAAAGTCACATGTATATATGATTGAAGATAGACTTAGAGGTTTGTAGCCATTTTAATTTCCTATTGAGATCTGTTGAGAAATAATGGGTGGGAAAATCATATCGGCATGTAAAAATATCCACCAATATAAAAAGGATTTGGGACGATCGTCTGGATGTTACACTAGCCACTTCAACAACAACAATGAAAGGATCAGCTTTTACTTGCTTAAACTCAACAAGCACTCATGACTAGTTGTTAACAACAAACAGGTTCAAAACAAACCTTTTTATCAAAAATATACAGATTATTCCATTGTTTTTTTTTTCTGGTTTAATCATTGTGTTGGCTGGTTTTATATGTTAAGATTATTGTTCTTGTTTTGTGCGATTGTTATTAAGCCCAACCGGGAGGGAGGTTGGGGCTAGAGTTTCCAATTAAATTAGGAGAGAAAAAATGGAAATCTTTCTTGTTTATTACGTTTTGTTTTCTAGGGCTTCATCTTCAACCCTAGTTTTGTATTTTTCTTCTCCGGTGTGAATTAATTAGAGAACATTTGCTTACGTACAACAGAAGCCAATGGTTTCCCAACGCAATAAACATTCTTCGAATCCGATGAAAAGAGGAGAAAACTTGGGACTAATTCCAACTGATCTCATTATGAAGATTTTCTCGAGATTGCCTGCAAAGTCTGTAGCTAGGTTTCGTACCTTGTCGAAGCTATGGGGGTCCATGCTTCACCTTCCATATTTCACCGAGTTGTTCTTGACCAAGTCCTCGGCTCGTCCACGTCTCTTATTTGCGATCAAACGATGCACTGAGTGGCTCTTCTTCTCGTCGCCTCAGCCTCAGAATCTATATGATAAGTCGTCTCTTGTACTAGCTGCAAATTTTCATAGGAAGTTCGTTGGACGCATAACTAGCCATGCTTCTTCTTCTGATGGTTTGATAATTTTCCCTGATTTGTGTAAATTAGGAGAGGCAGTGCGAGTGATATGTAACCCTAACACGGGAAAGTATGCCACCTTACCTAAACTGAGCATGATGACGTACAGAGAGTCGACTGACCTTTTTGGGTTTGATCCGATTGACAAGCAGTACAAAGTGTTGATCATGGGCTATGTAGATTTTTGATAAAACGGTTCATTATATTTTGACATTAGGAATTGGAAATATGAGGTGGAGGAGGATCCAGTGTCCGATAAGTCATCATGTTTGTTCAACAGGGATATGCATCAATGGGGATTTGTATTACTTAGCAGACAAAATGGATAAGAAGTCTCATGGAAAAACTAATTTGCTAGTTTGCTTTGATGTTAGGTCTGAAAAATTCAAGTTTGTTGATGCAGAATTCGCTTACGATAATTGGCGTACTACAATGATAAACTATAAGGGTAAATTAGGTGTTATCAATTGGAACTATGATGATGCTCATGTCATTGAGTTAAGTATGTGGGTTCTAGAGGATATGGAGAAACATGAATGGTCAAAATATAACTACACTTTGCCGGAGACAAAGACCTTGATGTCGACGATATTACCATTGCTTGAGTGACTGCTACAGGTGAAATTGTATTTTCAAGTTTGAACTCTACATGTAAACCGTTTTATGTTATCTACTACAATCCCGAAAAAAACACTCTCCAAAATATTGTTGTTGAAATCCAAGGTTTTGAAGCTTACCATGAATGCAAAGTCTACACATTTGTAATTATGTAGACGATCTTAGTGTTAACGATGCGAAGCAACTCAGGTCAAGCATCTATGCTCGATCTGTGAAGAAGAAGCGCAGCCTAAATACCATCACGGAAAGGCCAAAACCACAACATCGGGAAGCAGTAAGAGGAGGGACGACAGGCATAAGAGGTATGATTACGGTGTGAGTAGAAATCAAATACACCGAGAGAGAAGAAAGGAAAGAGACAATTGGGAAGATGAAGAAAGGAGAAGAAGAAGACGCCGCTATGAGATGAGAGATAGAGACAATAGGGAAGATGAAGATAGGAGAAGAAGAAGAAGAAGAAGCCGCTATGAGATGAGAGATAGACAATGAAAGTGATATAGAGTATCAGAGATCAAGGAGAAGAGAGAGAGACAATGAAAGTAGGAATAGGTGAAACTTTCACCGTGCGAATCCAATTTAGCTTTGGTAATAATATGATGAATATATTACAAAATGCTTTGCAAACAATCGTGTGATTTATATGTAATCAATAAAATCGATAAAAATCGTCAATATTTATCAGAAGGTTAACTAAACAAGCATTGGACACAATATATATAAGTTGACCAAAGATCCGCTAGCTGTAGCACAATAGCTAAAAGCTTCTTTAGATCGAGCATCTTTATGGGTTCATTTCTGCGGAAATTTTTCCATTGTTTTGTTTATACATCACATAGTTAATTTATACATGTACATTAATCACGGGTTCAAAGTCCGGCAGCGAAAAACAAATTATACATCACATAATCACAAATTGTTTTGATACATACTAAATTATTGAAGGATTTTGTAAATCACAAGCTTGCAATCACAAGCTTGCAAAAGATCTGCTGTAACAAAATGGCTAAAAGCTTCTTAAGATCTCTTCTGAATTCTCTGGTCACATCTTTTATCTCTTGGTTAAGACATCATATCTGGGTCTTCTTGGACACCCAAAAAAAACATTCACTAAACCTTTCTTTCTTTTCCGAATACCGTTTCTTTGCCGCCATATAATAGCTGCCTTGTCACCATCATTGAGGACCAAAAGAATTTCTTTCTTGCAGTATACGTCGGACAGAAAGAGTAGATGGAGAAGAAGCAGAGATACAAAGCATAGTGCGCCGCACTTATGATTTGTGTTAGTCCATAGCTCTCATACTTAGGTCTCTCATTCGAGAATCTGCACGTGACCTTTGATGTTTAGACATTTACAATCTGAAGATTTTGTATGAACCTGAAAATCGAACTAGAGATTCACAGCCATTTGTTTTTTTTTGTTTTTTTTCGATAACACAGCCATTTGTATTTCCTATTGACATCTGTAGAAACAATGGCTCGGACAAATAATACCGGCTAAAGAATCTCCACAAGTATAGAAAGGATATCTTCAGATCGAATATGAAAAGATATCATTAAAAGCATTAAAAGTACGAACGCCAAATATAAAGAACAACTTTCTTTATTATTGTGTTTAGAAAATATCCTCTCAAAATTAAACACTCGTAAAGCTCTCTTTTAATCTCATATCAAGGTCACAACTCAACACATGATATATATAAAGGCTCTTTCTTATTCCTATTATTATTAGGATTATAGAACAAGATAACTCCTAATTCTATTCAAGTCTATCTAAACTTCTCTTTTATTCTTAACAGTCCTTTGTAAGAATAACTTGGGCCTTAAGGTTCAAAGCTTATCCAACAATCTCCCTCTTAAGCTTTGAATCTTCTTTTGTAACATCATAAACTCTTAGCAAGCTTCTCATCTCCACAAACTGAATCCTTGCCAATGCCTTTGTCAATATATATGCCTTCTGATCAGCTCCAAGAATGTGATCAACATAAATGAGCTCCCTCTCAACACATTTACGAATGAAGTGAAATCTCTTGTGAATGTGTTTGCTCTTACCGTAAAATACATGGTTCCTCGCGAGAGCAATAGCAGCTTTGTTGTCGACATACAACATGATTTGCTTGCTTCTCCATCCTGTAACTTCACTTAAGAGGTCCTGAAGCCAAATCGCTTGCTTAGCTCCCTCTGTTGCAGCCATAAACTCGGCCTCACATGATGACATTGCAACAGTGTCCTGTTTCTGCGAACACCAAGTAACAGGGGTGCTTCCAAAGAAGAAAACGTGACCAGTTGTGCTCCTTCCATCATCATGATCAACATTGTGACTACTGTCACTGAACCCGACAAGCTCCTTTAATCCTCCTCGCTTGTACTTCAGTCCGTATGAAGCTGTTCCTCTTAGATAACGCAAGATTTGCTTCATGACTTCACCATGCGACTTGCGTGGACTCTGCATATACCTGCTAACAATTCCAACAGAAAACGCAAGATCGGGGCGAGTGTGTACTAAATATCTCAAGCAGCCAACAAATCTTCTAAACCGTGTGGGATCAATCTCTGCTTCATCAAGAGCTTTTGACACCTGCAATCCGAACTCCATTGGTATCAAGGTCGAATTGCAGCTTTCTAATCCAGCCTCCACTAATATCCTTCTCGCATATCCTTCTTGCTTGATTGTGATCCCATCTATCTCTTGTTTCACTTCAATACCGAGATAATAAGTGAGTTTACCAAGGTCTGTCATCTCAAACTTTGTAGACATTCCTTTCTTGAACTCGATTATAGCCATAAGATTGTTTCCGGTTACCAACAAATCGTCAACATAAACTGCAACAAAGAGCAACTATTTTTCATTCGATTTCCGATACACAGAAGCTTCTTTAACGCACCTTTTAAAACCCATCCCTTTCAAAATCTGATCAAGCTTTGTATTCCAAGCCCTTGGAGCCTGTCTCAGGCCATACAAAGCTTTGGACAATTTATAAACTCTGTGTTCTTCACCCTTGATCTCAAAACCTTCAGGCTGATCTACATACACGTCCTCCTTTAACTCACCGTGTAAGAAGGTTGTCTTCACATCTAAGTGATGGATTTTCCATCCATCTGCTGTAGCTAAAGCAATCAGTAGTCGAATGGTTTCTAAGCGTGCCACTGGAGCGAATGCTTCACCAAAGTCTACACCACTCTCTTGTACATAACCCTTTGCAACAAGTCTAGCTTTGTACTTACTTATAGAACCGTCAGCGTTCCTTTTAATTTTAAATACCCACTTAAGGCTAATTACCTTCACACCTCTTGGTCTATCAACAAGATCCCATGTCTCGTTTTTGTTGATAGATTCTATTTCCTCTCTGCACGCAAGTCTCCAAACTAGCTGATTCTTAGCTTCCTCGTAAAATCTTGGTTCATTATTTATTAGTAACAAAAGAGTTTCACTCTCAATTGTAGCTACCAACACAAAGTCTTCAAACCGCTTTGGCTTATGAATCTCACGAGTAGATCTTCTTAATGGCTGCGGCTGTTGAATGTCTTGTGTGACAATACCCTCATTATCTTCTGTATTTTCTTGTGATGTAACACTCTCTGTTTCATCTCCCCCTGCATCTTCTGCAGTATTTTCAGTCACAACGAGACCTTCTCTAGCATCCTCAACATTGCCCCATCGCATGTGAAACATTCCAGGTTCCCTATTAGTTTCATCTTTTGACGAACTCCAAGACCACTTATCCTTTTCACTAAAGACTACATCACGACTAACAATAATTCTTCGAGTAGAAGGGTTAAACAACCTGTAAGCCTTCGATCCTGGTTCAATCCCGAGATGTAGTAGTGGTTGTGACCTATCATCAAGCTTCTTTAGAAGTGCATTGTCAATCTTTGCAAACGAAACACAACCAAATACCCTTAAGTGCTCGATATTTGGCTTTCTTCCTCGCAATTTCTCATATGGTGTCATGTTGTTAAGAGCTTTGGTAGGCACCCTGTTTATCAAATATGTAGCATGACGAACTCCTTCTCCCCAAAGGTAGTTAGGTACCTCCATACCTTTAAGAAGACTTCTTGTCATCTCCATTAGAGTTCTGTTTCTCCTCTCTACCACACCATTTTGTTGAGGGGTGTAAGGAGCCGTTAAATGTCTTGTAATCCCAGCAGATACACAAAAGTCATTAAACTCTCTTGATGTAAACTCTCCCCCTCTATCAGTTCTTAGGGTCTTGATAAAATTTCCAAGTTCTTTCTCTACTACATTCTTAAAACCTTTGAAGCTTCCAAAAGCTTCACTCTTTTCCTTTATCAAAATTGACCACATGTACCTTGAGTAGTCAAAAATAATCACAAAAACATACCTGTTATTTGCGAGTGTTGCAAGAGAAATGGGACCGCACAGATCCGTATGTAGTAGTTCAAGTGGTTTAGAGGCTCGAATCTGAGTGGCTTTCGGAAATACTTGTCGAGCCTGCTTGCCAACTAAACAGGATTCACATAGCAACTTTTCATCTCTCACATCAGTTAAACCGAGAACCATTTTCTGCAAATACATTGCCTTAATTGTTTTGAAACTGATGTGACCAAGTCTAGCATGCCACTTCCAGCTGTTGTCTTCAAGTCGTTATAGCAGTGATGTCGGTCTCCCTACCTTCAGACTGATCTTATACAATCGATTTGTTGAACGCATAACTCTAACAATGCAGGTCAATTGGTGACAGCTTGTCATGTGGGAAGGTTGTTAAAGGGTGAGGACCAGGGTTCGAGGAAGGCCTGGCGCACCAATAACCTACTGGTGGATTGGGATATCTGCAGTGATGGGTTAGGATCGATGCCCTGCACGGCCAGCTTGGGGTCCGTTGGGACGGCTAGCAGGGAGCTAGCAGGGTCCACAGACGGTCCATTGGGGCAGCTAGCGGGGGCTAGTGGGGTCCACGGGACGGGTTGTTACAATAAAATCGATTTGCTGAACACATAACTCTAACCAGAAGTCTATCACTTGGATCATGAACTGTCAGATAGTCTCTTCTCATTCGAACATCGCAACCTACCTCAGTTCCTTGTCCTAAGCTTAGTATGTTACTCTTGAGGTCAGGGATAAAGTAGATGTCAGATACCAGAATCTGTTCTCCATTCTTGCTTTCAAATAATATCGAACCTTTTCCTTTAATCTCCACACACGATCCATCACCAAATTTAACTTTTCCTTTTATGTTCTTGTTAAGTTCAGAAAAATAAGTCTCATTTCCTGTCATATGATTGCTTGCTCCATTGTCTAGATACCACATGCCTTCTTCTCTGTTGTAGTTCTTAGGGATAAGCTTATCTTCATTCAAGAAGACAACTTCATGCATATACAGAGTCTGATCAGCCTTCTCTGTTTCCTCTGCTTCGACTTTATTTGCTTCCTGCAACTTTTGTAGCTTCTCGGGACAAGCAGAAGCATAATGACCTACCCTGTCGCATCTAAAAAAAGTTATAGACTTTTCTTTCTTCTCTTGAGATTGATTCTGATTTGTGTGGTAATCAGTTCGATCTTGTCCATTATATCTTCCTCTGCCTCATCCTCTGCCACGACCTTTGTAGCCTCTTCCTCCTCGACCGCGACCTCTGCCTCGAAAGTTGTTAGAATTCGAGTTGTAGGTCGACTGCGGCTGATAGTCGTTGGAGCTACTGAACAACAATTTCCCTTGAGTGTCTTCTTGCTTATCTTCTCCTTGTATTCTCTCTTCATAAGCTTTGATTCTTCCAACTATCTCTTGGAAGCTAGTAGTATTGAGATTCAATACTTGCTCAAGAGAGGCAACAAGATGAATAAACTTGTTCCTTGGCACACTGTTTAATAACTTCTTTACCATCCTAGGTTCATTGATCGTCTGTCCAAGTGACGTTGCTTGTGTCGCGATTTCAGATAACTTCCCTGCAAAGCTATCAACCTTGTCTGATTCACCCATCCTAAGCTTTTCGAAATCAGCCATCAGAGTCAGCAAACGTGCCTCCTTGACACGATCAGCTCCCATGTTCCTTGATTTTATCGAATCTCAAATATCCTTTGGTGAAGCCAAATCACCAACTTGTAGTATTAGAGATTCAGGGATCGACAGAAACAACAAAGCAATCGCAATATCATTCTTCTCATCATCTGTTGAACCTGGTTCTATTGTCTCCCAAACCTTCTGTATTCTCAAAATCACCTTCATCTTCATAGACCATACAGTAATTTGTAGCGGTGAGTTGAGGGCACTGAATGGAGACCGACTTGTCCATATCCTTCGGACGAGTTGCTGTTGCTAATTCACTCATGGTTTTGAATCAAATCCGATCCTTTGGATTGATCAAAAACGCCAAGCTCTGATACCAAATAAAAGGATTAAAAGTAAGAACTTCAAATATAAAGAACAACTTTCTTTATTAATGTGTTTAGAAAATATCCTCTCAAAACTAAACACTCCTAAAGCTCTCTCTTAATCTCATATCAAGGTTACAACTCAACACATGATATATATATAGAGGCTCTTTCTTATTTCTATTCTTATTAGGATTATAGAACTAGATAACTCCTAATTCTATTCAAGTCTATCTAAACTTCTCTTTTCTTCTTAACAGTCCTTTGTAAGAATAACTTGGGCCTTAAGGTTTAAATCTAATCCAACAATCATGACAACCTTCAGGTACAATACGAGCCTACGAGGTTTCATTGGCAGTCCAAAAACTTTTCTCTTCAAAAAATAATTCAAAATCCCATAGGCAGAGACAGAGAGCTCTGTATTTTGGCTCCATGGTATATATAAGAATAGGACTATGTATCAACGGCCAAGATTTGTTTTTTTGGTGATGAAGATATCATAACATATGAGTGTATGTCCGATAAGCAAAAACATTACAACGATCATGATGAATAGAGGAGAAAACTCATATTCCATCGCTACATATCTCATTTTCGAGTTTTGCAAGCAAAGTCAATCGGAAGGTTTCGCTGTGTGTTGGAGCTATGGAGGTCCATGCTTCGCCGTACGGATATCCACGTCTCTTATTTATAGTCAAACGAGACTACGACTGGCTCTTCTTCTCGTCGCCTCAGCCTCATAATCCATATGAGAAGTCTTCTCATGTAGTAGCCAAAGAGTGTAGCTATTTTGCATGTGAGTAAGACACTTCTCATGTTACAAGGGTTTCGTGTGAGCATTTGTCATTCAGTTGACTTTAACATTTTTGTTATCATGTTCATGTTTCTAATAGTGTTACAGGCAGTGAAGAAGAACATATGTGCTCACAGGCCGAGCCTAGTAATATTTCATTCAAAATTTCACAAGTCCACTGACCTATCAAATATACTCTCTATTTCATTCATTTTATTTTTTCAATTTTTTTACTCTTTTATTTTATTTCTTTGTTACTCACAAACGAATTTTAAGTAAAAAAAAAATGGCACAAATAAATCTTATAAAAGTCTTCTTTCATCAGGATCACTCTCAATCTCAGGCCTACGTTGCTGCCTGCGATTTCTCCGCCGTTCGCGCGCCTCCGTACCACCAAATTTCAACCTTCCCGTATCTTTAAACCTATCTTTCTCCGCGGGAACAATCACACACTCGGGGGGAGCCTCAGGGTACCTAACGGTATCATAACAGTAAGAATAGTACATGAAACGTTGCCGAAATCTTCGCATGGCCGCACGTTGACGTGAGTTGATGGTTGAGTAATCTTGAGACTCGAGGAAGTCGACGGAGTCGGAGCAATCCACGGGTACTTCTTGGATAGGATCAACGGAGCAGCCGTCAAGAGAGAAAGATTTGAACTCGGCTACGAATGGTGCAAATTTGTAATTAGCTTTGTATTTGCCGCCGGAAGTGGCCCAATCTGAAGCGTCCCAAATGGTGGCATAGAGAGACATTGGCTTCGCGGGGTAATCAGCTCCCATTGCATCGTTTCTTATCACTTCTCTTATTGGTACATCATCTACCCAAAATCTACAATATTTGTATTAAAAATTCCGTTAGTCAAATTGCTAATTGTTTTTTTTTTTTTTCAAAAACCAAAACATAAAATAGACTTTGCCATTATAACAAACAATAAAAGATCGCCAGAAAAAATAAAATTTAGCTGATTATTTGAGTTATGATTAAGATTTTATTTTATCTAAATTATTTTAACTAAAAAAGGTGTATGGTAATGGTACTATGGTTAATTGCAGTTTATTGTCACTCCAGCAGGCCTAAGTTTAATTTTATATGTACTCTGTTTATATAAGAAAATTTATGATTAACGGTTCTCGTTTTTTAATTTTGAAGACGAAGGTTCAATAGAGAGTCAAATTTATTCAACTGTTAATTTTGGCTTTAAACTAATACGCGTGAGCGTGACGCCTGAGGCTTAATACGCGTCAAAAAAGATAGCTCTAAGCTGATGTTTAACAATAATGACGAATTGAATGTTTTGGAAAAGCTGACTCTTTATCGATTTTAAAATTTTAAATCAAATAAAAAAGAAAAATGAAGCAAAAAGTAATAGTAAAAAAAATTGTTTTTTAGAAAACAAAAAAAAAGTGCTACTAATCTTAGGAAAAAAAAAAGTAAAGGAAGAAACGTTCTGTGAAAGACAAACATTCTTTTTTTTTTTTCATCTTATAGCTTTGTCCCACCAAATTTTATAATATTGATTAACCGGGTTTAGTCAACGCTAATGAAACAACTAAAACAAAAGAAATGAGAATATCTTGAAGAAGCTTACATGATCTTGTGAGGAGTCCAGAGGATACTGTAACGATGAAACTCTTTAGAAGGATCAAACCAGAGACGATATCTTTCTTCACGACCTCTTTGTGTACTTCCATTTCCGTATAAGTTTGTCTGAAACCTCCATGGCTTTCCTTTTATGTTCCCTAGAAACTCTATGTCTAGTTCGTCGTGTGTTTTCTCGAACACGTCTCCGTTTGATGTCTACACATATCCATTTAAACATTTAGATCCCAAGTCTTTTAAAAGATTGGTGCATTTTTCTTTTTTCTTGGGAAAAATAGAAACTATTTTCTTGGGAAAATTAATGACTATTTTCTAGGCAACCAAACAGAGAAAATTGTGTCGTTGGGTTCTTCGACAAATCGTTTGGCCATTTTCAATGACGATTTTCTCGGCAAAAAAAAAAAGTTTCAAATTAGATCAAATGAGTTAACATCATGGTTTATTAAAAGATAATAATGAACAGTTTAGGTAAATAATTAGAAAAATAAATTAAAAGATTAAAACATTCATGCAGATGGATGAAAGAAAGAAAAAAAAACATGCTTTGTTAATCAAACTTAAAAAAAAAAAAAAAAATTATGGCCGGAGACTTACATAAAAGGCGACGACAACGCCTGCAGTATAATCAGCGGGGAGCTTGATCATGGAGCTGTAGAATCCATGTTGATACATATTCGATGATATGAAACCAGAACCTATAATTATAATCATCATCAATCATCACCATGACATCATCTTAAAAAAATTATATATATAACCCATGTGATAAAGGTGTATATATACCGGTATATCGATCAAGAAGGAGACGAACGGAGAGATCATCAGGCGAACGGACAAGATTAGCATCGCCAAAGAGAGGGGAAAGTGATTCTTCGAAACTTAAGGTGTTGAGATTCGTGAAGGCTAATGATGATCTCAAACACACACCAAAGATCAAGATTATGAAGAAGAAGATGTGATTATACGATGATCTTTTAGACATTTTGATTCTTTCTGAGAAGAAGAACAAATAAAAAAGATTTATGATTTGTGTGTATTAGTTACACATATAGCTTTTGACATAAGAGAGAGAGAGAGAGGTTTTTCTTTTTCTATTCTTTTTTTTTGGCTTTTGGTGTAGGGAGAAAATTGCTCTTTGGCTTCCACGCTCGTGGTGTTTATATAAAAGGGAGAGTTATTATTATTCAATAGTATTTTCTGATTTGTCTTCTTAATCTTTATTTTCCAGTTTTACCCTTTTTGTATATTATTCCCACGATTTTGCAGCTGTTTTTTTGAATGTGAGTTACATTAGAGTGATCGATCAAGAAAGAAAAAAATGATTAGAGAACTTGGTTATAAATTCATTTTTAATGTATAATTTTATATTTTTAAAGTATCATCATTTTATAGCAAATTATTGTAACATTTACGTTGAACGATTCTAATTTCATGCATTACTTAAAATCCATGGTAGAATTACATATGCATGTTTTAAATTTTGAGTCTCATAATATTGTATTTAACTTTTATTATTTTACAATTTTTGGAAGTGCAAGTTTTTTGAGATTTCTATCATAACGTATATACTATTAAACCGTCTCTTGTGATATTAAGTTATTTTTTTCGTCTATAATACATTATTATGTGCAATATGTTAAAAGTTTTAAAGAAAAAGACGAATTATTATATCATTAAGACATTAAAAAAATCTTTAAGTAATTTAAAATTTTTGAAATCGGGTTGAGTAATTATTACGTCATTAACGTATATAGACATTTGGCAAATAAGTCTTTAAATGGTTTTATAGCTGTTAATATTCAATTATAGTAAAATTAGCATGTGACAAGAAAAAGGATAGAGAATAATTTTATTATTAGCTTATAAAATATTACTTATATATAGTTTTTATGGTGTATATGAAAGGGTAGATTTGTCATATTCCATGATGAAAGCTAAAACAAAAATGACAACTAAGCATGAAATGGACATCAAAGGGTCTTTATTCCTGTATACCCATGCATATTGTATATATATAATCACCAGTCATCCTCATTTATTAAATAAATTAATTCTATTAATATATATATATCTATATATATATATATTACGTGTAGGCGTTCAAATTAGGTGGTTACACTAATCAACACTTTAAATTAATAAAAAGGTTTTCGACAAAAAAAAAAATTTAATAAAAAGGTATAGATTCCAAAACGATGGACAGCCAAACGTAAACATTTCGAAAGACTCTTTTGTTCCTAAATTAGCTATATGTTTCCTCTTTATATATTCACAATACTTTTATGTTACGCTTCATAATATCAAGAGCAGATTAGATTAGGTAGTGTCGTGAATATAAGATAGACACAATGACAAGGAACTAACTCGACTTTAGTTTTGTAGTGAATTACTACGTTTTATAGTAGATAGTAGTATACTGTATACTAGTATATAATTAATTAAGCTTTTAATTGTCTTTTAGTCAAAGTAGTCCCTTTCGTTTAGTTAAAACCAGATAACCAAATCGCCGTATCATCCAAAATAATCACATCGTAGGATATGAGTAGTTGTTTCGTATGTATATATCTATATATATATTAATATATATATATATATATATATATATATTCACAAGCTCATTTTCGAATAATAAAACCGTAAACTTAGATCAATGAACTACCAAATCCAGACAAACTAAGTTAACCGATTAAGGGAAAAGAAAAAAAGAGTTACGATCAGACTAATCCACTCCAATAATTAAACTCTCTCAACACTAATAAAGTTAAAATAATCCTCAGTTGGTCGACAGAAATATTAACATATTTATATGACCGACGAGGGCCTCTATATGTAAGAGTGTAGCTGCCGTCACAAAGAATAGAAGTAAAAGTGTGTATCTAGTTGATTTGGTTTACCAACCTCTCGAACCTCTCTATGCATGCATCTGGTCTGGTCATCAACTTATATATACAAAGTAAAGTAATTAGAGGACCAAACTTTTTAATCACGGACTTGTTATTCTAATATTGTCTAATATAAAAACTCATAAATTTGAGATATTATATATGATAGAAGCCGTGAATTATTCAAGTAGAAAAACAAACATATATAACAACGAAATCATTATTAATTGAACAAAGTTTCGTCGTATTATCTTTTAATTAATCTCAGATTAGTGTATAATTAGCAGGTGAATCATAAGGTGGATCTTTGTTACGTAACCACTACCTTTTTTTTGTTTTTTTGCTTCTCTAGAATGTACACACAGTTAATCATTTGCATTATACAACTAAGTTATCCGATCATTCTCTATATGAGAAATATATATATATATAAAGGCACATATATTCTTCCTAATATATTTATCTAGAGAATATATTCTTTTGTCAACTAATAATATATAGAATTTGGAGGTTGAATCTCCATAGTACATATTACTAAGGAAGCAATCTTTCGTTTTTTTCTTTTTGCCTTTTTCTCTTTTCTTTGAGAGACAGAGAGTGATTCCATTACCATCTGTACACACAATCACTCCTGGCCCGCGGTGTGTTCAATTGTCTGCTAGCTTCTGCGCTCGGCTAACAAATAAAGATAAACGTTACACATATATGTTTTCTTGTTTTATTTTGACATTATCCATTGGAATCTTCTTATAGATATATATTGTATCATAAAATTGATGCACATTTTTTTTTTTTGCTTTTTGTAAGCTAACTTGTCAATCAATTTTTAAAAAACTTATTCTTCCGGACACATATGAAGGCATTATGTGGTTTTCGATGGTTTAATAAGTCATTAGTTCAAGAGGACTTATTCTTCCGGACACATAAAGGCATTATGTGGTTTTCGATAGTTTAAGTCATTAGTCCAAGAGGATTGAAACCTTAGGTACACGTCAAAATTCATGAAGAACATACTATTGGGTTATCATTTAGAAAAAAATAAAGATTACAAATCTAATTGTATTTCAAAACAAACCAATGTACATGTATAACATATTGGCTATTGTGATATTTAATTATTTATACAGAAACGGGTCAAATAGGGAAATTACCAAAAACAAGGTTCATCAATCATCAACCAATTAGAGAAGAATGTGAAAGTCTTTGAGGTATTGAATAAGGTAGACAGACTCAACTGCATCATCTTCTAGAGAGGGTTGACCTTATACAAGAGCATTTGCACGTGGATGCCATCATTACTAACGAAATCGTTTATTTAGCATCTCCACTATAATTACCCTTATTGTTGTTATTTTAAGCTGAAAACTTATAATTGCTTAATCTGTGTTTCAGGTTGTATAGCTCTGAGTAATCTTATAGAAACCAATGAAGATTTAGGGGCTAAATGAGAAAATGTTAATAATTGATGAGTTAATAATTTTTAATAATTGTTAATAATTTTGTAAGTTAATGTGTACACATAAATCGATTTAAAAGATGCCTTAAAATTGAAGCTAGGAACATTTTTCATTCGAAGATGCATTGCTTATTATATACTAATATGTATAACTCACTAGGGTCTTGATCCATAGTAGTACAAACACAATCCACATTACAATAATTGAGGATGTTCTTCTCTAACAAAATTATTGGAAATTGATATTTAACCAATAATAATAATGTGGTTAACTTACAAACACACAAGATATGACTCAATTGGTTAGGAGAACTGCATATGGTAGGGTATGTCATGTAATCATCTCCCATACTTATCTGTATGGATAATGATAATGTTTTTGTAGATTAATTATTATGCAAGTTTTGTGCGCTTGTGGTTGAGATATACTAATGTAATGATGTTTCATTACCAAAAAAGTTTCATTTATTTAAATCGTAAGACGTATATAATTGGGATTTGAAACCTGAAGTGGTGTATAACTTTCCAGAATTTTAGCTTAATATCTATGCTTGATTTTAAATCTAAGGTTTTGAAATGTAGTGTATTCAATTTAACAAATATGAGTCGTTAACAATTTTCCCATGATACATTAACATTTACATTCATTCACTACTTTCAAAAAGTACAATGTCAAGGAGGACTAAACTCAAGCCTTGAGGAAATGGTATTTGGATTCAACATAGCTCTCTGAATCCCATAAGAAAGACCCAAAAGCCACAGCTTCCAAAACCAACATCGCAAGTCCAGAGACACTCAAAGACAGAACCTCGTCGTTAGAAGTATCAAGCTTACCGTCCTCAAGTATCCTTATGTCCGGTCGCCCAAAGAGCGCTTGCGTCTGCTTCTCTATCAAAGTCATGGCTTCTTTAGAACGTATCGTGGCATATCTCTGAAGCGTATCTGAGTCCAAATACGTAACATATGATCTCAACCCATAAGACGATGATTCGTCTTCATTTCTTTGTATCGCGTATTCATCGGGATCATATTCCTCTGGTTGGATCCTGATCAAGGAATTCGGGTCCCATAACGGGTAAGGAGGCGAGGGCTCTTCGAAACGTTCCCTTGTTTTCTCAGGCCGTTTTGGAAGTGTGTTCATGGTTCTCTCAAGCTGATATCTTTGGTCTACTCTTCTGAGGAAATAGCCATACATGGCGGAAGCAGCGTAGAGTTTCCCGAGTTTGATTTTGCTTATCTGAACTATAGAGCTTAAAGGACCAACCGCTGTTCGGTCTCCAAGAACTGAAGACAAGTGACTCTGTATCATCTCGAATGCATCTGCGGAGTGAATGACTTCGAGCTTCTCTTCTTGGTTTGGCCATAAGTCTATCCGTCCTGCAGGGTCTGAAGTTGGTTTAATCTGAGGAATCATAGAGATTCCTTTTTCCACAAACCTTTGTACCACTAAACAGTAAATGATCTCCGCCAAAGTTTTACGTCTGTCCTTGTCCCTAACTTCAGATATTCTCCTGCAAATCAAGCACACAACGAGGAAGAAACGATCTGAAAAATTGCTCATTACTAATGAATGTAATCGAATAGAGCCTACACATATAGACTGGTGAAATTGCATTGCTCATTACTAGTGAAGATATCTCAATAGTGATCAAAACAGGATGGAGCCTAATATGAAGACTCAACCAATAGAGGCTCTAAGCCTAAGCTTCTGTAAGCATTGCCAGAAACATATTCCCACATTTTCAGTAAGATTTATGCATCGAATGAAGCTAACACGTAGACTCCACCAATACGGTATCTAACCCTAAGGCTCTGTGCCTAAACCCTAAAGCATTGCAAGAGACTTATTCCCAAAACATCAATGAGCTGTATGGAGCCTATATGAAGACTCAACCAATACAGGATCTAAGCCTAGGTTCTATACTTAAGCATTGTAAGAGACTTATTCCCAAAGTGTGATATGTTGTCAGCAAAAGAAGACTTACTTAGAGAGAATATCTTGTGAAGAAGGCGAATCGGCTTTAAGAGTCTCGTTCTCCGCAGCGAATTTCTCGAGCTGCTCATCGACAGTAACGGGGAAAAGATGAGGATGAGTTCTAAGAATCTGTTCCAAAAGCTGTCCCACAGGAGATTCAAGCTCAACAGGAGCAAGCGGAGCAAAGTTCTCATTAGAGTCTTCTTCTCCTAAAGCTCTCACAGTCACACCTCTTCCTCGGCCATTCTCATAGGTACTTCCAAGCTTCGGAACACAAAACGAATGGCATCTCTGTAATTTAACACAACGAAAGCAAAAAAAAAAAACAAAACAAGAAGTGGAATTAAGATTTACACATTAAATCCAAGAGACTGAGTGGTTTGGTTCATCACTCATCATCTTCAAATCGAGTCTATAGTTAACCCTAACCTCGTAAAGATGTGAAGTAGTGAATCATTCAAATTCCGGGAAAGTGATTTCCTCAAATCCGGGAAACGAGAGAGTAATATAATAATATTTACCTGAGGGAGAAGGGATGGAGAAGAAGAAGGAGAGAGGAACTTGGAAGAGAGTGACTGGTGACAGTGGTTGAAGCAAAGCCTGCCATGGCCGCTGCTGCCGATGGCTTGCATTTTTTTTTTCCGAGAAACGTATCCCAAAAGATTGTGAGAGAGAGACTACGAACGAATTAAAATTGTGGCTCATGTTGCAGACTCGTCAACAAAAACAAAAAATAATAATAATATACGGATATAAATAATTAAATAAATTACGTAAATAGTGTTTTTAAAATATATAAGACAACTAAATATCTAAAAACAATCAAGAAATGAAAATAAGAGGACTATAATCTATATAGCCCCTTTTGTTTCATTTTTAATTTAAAAACCCCTATTTATTCTTACTACCCCTATCTTTTCCAATATTTTCAAAATTCATCTCTACCCCTCTCTCCCTTCTTATATTATATAACAAATTTGAATTATAAAAAAAAAAAAAAAATAACCAATAATTAAAACTCTCTCTCCTCTCTCATTTGTCAAAAAAATCAAACAAAAACGGTCATCCTCGAGCTTGGAGACTCTCTTCTTCTTCTTCTTCTTTTTCTTCATCCACCATTAACACGAGTAAACGTCTCAGAAGCCCTTAAAAAGATTTGACAAATCTCCTATCTCCCTCTCTATTCTTCATACCCCCACTTTCTTCAATAATATTCGATGAGACGATTTTACCCTTTTTGTTTTAATGAATTAGATTAAATTTTTTAAATTAAAAATAAAAAACTCGTTTCCCAACTTCTTCGACCAGAAACTCCCAGACCTCTCCAACCCTACCGCCGGCGATTCTTCCCGTCGGAGCTCTATGCTGTCGTTCTTCACTAAATCAAGTTGCATCAAGTTGTTCTTCAAAATGCAGGTGCGTTACTTCACTTTAGAGTTGCTTTTGGTTGAATTTGTTTTTGATTTGTAAATATAGAAATTCAATTGGATTTAGATCGAAGAAAGCTTAGCACATTGGGTGTTTTACAAAGGTTTATGGGTCGATGGAGCTATCTATTAGATAAGAAAGGGATTTGGCTCCTTTCAATTTCAGTGAATTGACTCGATTAGAACTCGTCACCATTCGATTCGATTTTGATAGGAGAGAGAAGGTGGTGGCTAATATCTTGGTATGTTTAGTAAAAATAGTAAAACTAGTAGTAGTACTAATTTTGAATTTTTTATATTGGTTTGTTTGGCAGGATACAATATGCGAGAACGTCAGCTACATTTTAAATATGAAGGACGCATGTATAGTATAATGTTCAAGAGGAATATAACATTGTTGATGTTAAAAGCAACGATACAGAGGAAGCTTAGGTTTGTTGAAAGTAATGTTCGGTGCAGCTGAGCTACAAGCCACTACTTGGTAGAAACATTGGAGCATTGTGAGCTTAATGATGATGAGGATGTTAATGTTTATCTAGACTCCGTTAATTATGAGCGAAGATGTATGTTGTTTGTGAATGTTATCCCTTCGAGCCTCAGCTGAGCAAGTTCCCATAGTGCCCACGGTGCCCATAGTGGACCAAAGTTCTTTGGTATGAACTATGAAAACCAATATGCGAAGGATGGTGAAATCGGACCTAACGCCATTGTTGTCTACGTAGGCAAAGAAAAGGATGTAGAGGGTGATTCTAATAAAGAGGGTGAACCCGAATCACGTGATGAAGGTGATGAATATACTGAGCCACGCCTGTTGTAGAACCGTGTAAGTATATTGAACCATGGGATGACGGTTTGGATCTGACTAAACTTCAAGAATTTCCAAACAAGAAGGCATTGCAAGATGTGGTGGATAGAGCTTCATTCGCTAAGCTGTTTTAGTTTTGAAATAGTAAAGTCGGACAAGGTGCGTTATGTGGTCAAATGTCCTAAAGAAGGATGTAACTGGGTTTACGAGGTGGTAGGATTCGAGGTACAGATATTTTCTCGATTAGAAGGCACAACAAGATGCATACATGCTCTCGGGCTAGTCAAAGTTCAAGCAATAGTAAGAGGCAAGGCACTCCACAATTAGTTGCTTCTCTTTTACATTGTGATTATCCGGGCAAATGGAAACTCCACCTCCGAAAATTATCATGGATCTTGTCAAGACAAAACTAGGTGTTGATATATCATATTCCACGGCATTGAGAGGGAAAAATCAAGCTGTTACTGATTTGAAAGGTAGCCCAGAAAAGAAGCTACAAGATTTGCGATGTTATGCACATGTTAGAGAAAGTTAATCATGGTACAAGATCATATGTTCATTGCAATGAGAATAATAAATTCATGTACTTGTTCATAGCTTTGGGAGCTAGCATTGAAGGATTTAAAGTCATGAGGAAAGTTATAACTATGGATGCAACTTTTCTAAGAACGGATATAAGGGTGTTCTTGTTTTTGCGTCGGCTCAAGATCCTAACCGTCACCATTATCCCTTGGCGTTTGGTGTTCTTGATGGTGAGAATGATGCAAGTTGGAATTGGTTTTGGAGATGTTGAAAACTGTTGTTGGGGATTAAGATATAGACTGGACAAGAAATCAAGTCTCATGCTATAGCTAATGTGTATCCTCTGGCTCATCATGGTTTTTGTATATGGCATTTATCCCAAAATGTGAAAGGTTATGCTCGTAACGTGAACAAAGACGTTGTTGCATGGAGATTCATGGAGTGTAGTAGGTTTTACACAGTGGCTGAGTTCAACATTGCTTACGCATCTTTTACGACAAGATATCCTCTGCTGCCAATATCTTGAAGAATCTACCCGGAAAGAAAGATGGGCAAGATGTATTTTCCAGGAGATAGATACGAACCTAGACCAAGCAACTGTGTTGAATCGTTGAACAGTGTATTCAAAGATGCAAGGAGGTACTCCTTGATACCCATGCTTGATGAATAGTTAAAAAATTCTCTGAATGGTTTAATGAACATCGGAAAGATGCGTGTGTCTGGATCAGTCGCAAATAAATTGGTGCCTTTAGTGGAGAACTACTTACATGATTTATGGGCAACTGCTGAGAAACTAAAGGTGATAGAGCTAAATGGTTTGGAGCTTGAATACAATGTCATTGAGTGACGGAAAGCCTTATTTGGTGAAGTTGCGATTGAGAAGTTGCAGTTGCAGGTTTTCGATATACAAAAGTATCCTTGTGTGCATGCATTGGCGTCTTTCATTACATTCCAAAAATATGGAGGTAAGGATTTCGAGTTACATGAGTTGTGTTAAGTATTATTGGACGGAGCTGTGGGCAATTGCATATTGCAGAATTTATTTAGTACTGATAAGTCTCGATGGGATGTCCTGATGACGTCCAATATGGAGATCATGCCTCCGAATCGGAAAATAAGAGGGGAAAGAAAGAAAACAAAAAGTATGCATCTGCTGGGGAAAAACGACCAAAACTCGACCTAGGGCGAGAATAAAAGGCGCCGGAGACAAGGACTCCAATGGTTGTTATTTGGAGATAATGTTCATGTTTGATTCACCTCTTCATGTATCAATTGTGTTTGGTTTGAAACTTAATGTAAAACTTGGGTTGAAACTTAATTTGAAGTCTATTAATGTTTTCTTCTTTCAAAATATGTGTATATGAGAGCGTAGAACTGGCAGGACTAAGATAAAACTGGTAAAAATAATAAAATTGGTACTACTAAAAACCACTACATATTGTATAATACATATTGTATTGTAGTATAAATGAATAATTTTCGAAAATATACCAATTTTAATTTATTTATGAAAGAATCTTAACAAGTGTTTCCTTACACTTTTAATGTCACTTTGTAAATAATTACCAAGTAAGCATGAAAAAAGTTATAGAATTACAAGTTTTAACTTATGAAGTTGCAAAAAGCTTGTAATTGTATGTTAGTTAAGTTTAATCAACTGTAAAACTAAAAAAGTAATGCTAAGGTTTAGTAAAACTAATTAAACTGAGAAACCTCTAAAGTACAACTATTTGCAAGTTGAGTGCAACCGCATTACTCGGTAAAACTGTGTGTGAACACACAGTGTGAACGCACAAATCTTACACGTGGCCAGAATTTTGTTTTTTCTTTCTTTCTTCACGAAAGCATGAAGATTTATTTATTTATCTTCACGTCAGCTCATTCTCATCCATTCATTCATTTTCTTCGAAACCTAAAAGTCAGAATCTCTTCTCTCATCTTTAAAGTCAAATTCTAGATCTATTTCTCTCCTTCAAACTATGGAACAATTCGAGGCCGACCCATACTATGCTGATCAGAAGAAGGCGAGGAAGTTAGAAGCGTGGCGACAAGCCGTAGCCGATGGTGATTTGGGCATGCCTCGAATTTGCCCATGTGGCAAACGAATCGTCAATGAGATCTCTCCAACAGAAACAGAGAAAAAGAGATGGTTTACTTGCGTTAAGTATAAGGTAAATTAAATTTAATCAAATACAATTGAGAGACCTGAGTATGATGTACGTTCGTTGATATATTTTGCGGGATGATGGATTGCACAGGCGGAAAAATTGGGCTGATGCAATTGAAGAAGAAACCCAAACCTTAAGGAAAGATGTTGATAACCATTGGGAGAGATTGAGGGAATTTGATCCCCATCATACTAAGATCTATAATTTGCAGATGGAGCTTAAGGAGAAGAGTGACGAGATTGTCAAACTAAAGGAGGAGTTGGCGTTGCTTACAACTCGAGTCGATCTCTGGATAGGTTGTGTTTTGATTGATATTATCTGGGTCGATCTTATTCTACGTTGGTTTAAAACTTGTTGAATCAGTTTCTGTTTCTTATATTTCCTTGAATTCTCTTGTTGAATCAGTTTATCTTTCATGTGACTTCTCTTGTTGAATCATGATGTTCATCTCTCTTTTATGTGACTTCTAGGATTATGCCTCCTTCTTGAATTGAATCGTGTTCTATATTTTTCTTATATGAATTCTCTAATTTTTGTTTAGTTTTACCAAAAATACGAACGGAAAATCCAAGAAAATAACGTAGTTTTGCATAGTTTTACTAGTAATACCAGTACCAATCGCAAATCCAACAAAATAACGAAGTTTTACATAGTTTTACTAGTACTACGATGAAAAATCAAAGAAAATAACCTAGTTTTACTACTTAGACCTTTTCCTCTTCGTTCCTCTCCCTCGCTTGCGAAGTACTCGGTTGCTCATCAGCTACGGGCGACATGAAACCAAATTTTAACACCTTCTAGTATTATCAAGTATTACTATAGTATTACGAAGTATTACCTTTGGTTTCTCTTGCTCTTTCACATATACTTCCAACGGTTCGATCCTTTTTTCAAGCCCATCAATCTTCGCCGAAATGTTATCGAATTGGGTTTTCATATCCTGCTTCATGGTCCTTAGAAGATCCACCAACTCAATAGTATCTTCTCTCGGTTGTTCATTGGCGACTATTTCCTCATTCGCATCGTTTTGTCTGAACGAGTAGCCACATCGGCTGTGTACATCTCCTCCAAAAGTACAGGTAGTCCTCTACGAATGCGCCACATCCAACTGGCGCTACGACATCATGGGTATCCTCTTTCTCAGCTTCTTCCATGATTAAATCGAGAAGAGGAATTTCTTCATCATTATGAGGGATCACACTAGCAATTGCTTGTTAAAGCGAGCATACTTTAGATACATTACAAACCAATTTATTCAAATGATTAATAATGGCAATTACTAGGATAACTAACCGTTGTTGTACCAAGTGTATCACCAATATTCTTTAGAGGAAAACCTTTCTGACCGGTATTCTTAAATTTCCTCCTGCACATCCTAGGACAACTTTCATCCGCCTCAGGAATTTGGTCAACATAAGTGTTCGCTAAAATTGGAACTGCCTCAAATAGTAAAAACTACACAACACAAAGAAAAAAACTAAAATCAGCTTCACATATAAGAAATATCAATAATGAGAAGACTTCAAATTTTAAACTTACTAACCTCAATGGAATACGAAACTGAGACAGGCCATAACGCATTCTCTTTAACCACGACCCCATCAAAATGCCTCATTGTATGGAAATCTCTTCTAGCATGTTCTCGAATGATAATCTCCCCCAGGAAAAGACACACAAAAACCTAGATCATTCACTGCGCTTACAACAAAATCATCAATACCCATGGCATCTCTCCCGAGTCTTTTGTATAGCCTGATGATGCTTCTAAAAAGTAGAGAACCGCCATCTTCAACCTATCACGAGTACGATCTGGTTGCATTACCATTAGCTGTCTCCTCACATCTTCAAGTGTAATCTTTTTTTCGTAAAAAAACTTCCTTCGAAACTCGATACCGCCGGCTTCCTTGTCAGTGGATAGCTCCGACAATCTAATCCAGGACATCAAAGCATGTTCTCTCAGACCATACCGGATTGGAACACCATTCACAACAAACCATGCTTCCTTCTTTTTTCGATTTTAGCTGTTCGAAGTAAGAGCAACCACATTCCCATAAGCTTGTGGTTTGGTTCCCTTGGCATGTGGAAAATGTGCTTGAATTGTGGATGTTTCTCAAACCAATCCCTCTCGAACGAGTCAGTGGATACTCTAAATTATCCAGCGTTTTCAAGGTTTCAAATATGACACCTTGTCGATAGCTTGATTTTCTTGTTGTACTGACTAGGCTCGAAGTGCATTCCTAAAGGTTGCATCGCTTCTATTTCCTCTGATTCCTGCAACAATAACGAGGTTTACATGAGTTATAAAAAATTCAACAACTAGTTGTACCAGTTACTAGTTCTACACCACCTACGTACTAGTTCACCCAATAGTTGCTGTTCTACTAGTTACACAGATAGTTGCACCAGTTCTACTAGTTCTACACCCAATAGTTGCCTGAGACTTGTTGTACTTACACTTGCATCGTTTTCTTCTTCCCTTTCTTCCCCTTCTTCACCTTCTTCTCTTCATTGTTTTCTTCTTCCCCTTCATCTTCTTCCTTCCCCTTTTCTTCTCCTTCATTGTTTTCTTCTTCCCCTTCATCGTCTTCTTCTTCCCCTTCTTCACTTTCTTCTCCTTCATTGTTTTCTTCTTCCCTTCATCGTCTTCTTCTTCCCTTCTTCACCGTTTTCTTCTTCCACTTCATCTTTTTCTTCTTCGCCTTCATCGTTTCCTTCCACTTCATCTTTTCTTCTTCCCTTCATCGTTTCCTTCTTCCTCTTCATTGTTTCCTTCTTCTTCTCCATCGATTGATTCCACAGAAGTAGATCTCTCATTATCTCCTCCTTCTTCATCATCTTCCTTCATTACTTGATTCCGGAGTAGCGGATTTTGCTTTCTCTACTTCGTTCGCATTTTCTCTTCCGACCACCGGATTGGGTTCCTCCGAAACTCGACTTTCACTTTCTTCCGCCACCGTACTCAAGCTCTCTCTCCTCTATGCATGGGACTCAAACCCGACACACCTACTTCCGGCGAATCGGATTTTGCTTTCGAACCACCATCTCCTTGAGAGATCTTCTTCTCTTTCAAACGCTCACTCCTCCTCAGACGACCCCCCTTGTTTTCACCATCTTCTTACTCAATTTTGGGTGATTGAATGAAAACGAGAAACCTAGTTCTACAGTTTCACCCAAATCACTCGATTCGAATTTCCAGAGCAGTTTTAATTTGAGTACAGTTTTTTAAACAAAAAACCGATTCAGTTTTTTTTTATTTTGGGTCTTAGATCCGATTCAGTTTTTTGGGTGGATACTACCCAGGTATTTTTTGTAAATATCTAAGTTTTCTTTGGACAAGAATGTAAAACAACACATTCTCGATTTAAAAAAAAATCAAAAACAAAAGCAAAAAAATTGAGGGACTTATGAGATTGTCAGAATTGTTTTAGGGAGTTCTGAGACGAAAACTCCCATTAACACACACTTGAAGGTAGTTTTAATCTCTCTTATTGTCTAAATTTCCTTAGATATAATTGTAAATTGTTTTAATCTCTCTTATCCACCATTAACACACCATTAACACACACTTGAAAAAATTGTAAATTTGTAAATTTATTTGGTCTTTATGCTTGTTAAGGTTAGTAGACTTGTTTTCTTAGTGGATTAAGGTCTTGCGTTGGGGATGGTTATTATGATTGAGAAATGTTGAATTTGAGATTGAATGCCGCTTTCTGTAAACAATTTTGGGGATTTCAGATCTGGGACAAAAATTTGGTGCAACTGAGACAAATGGGTACAACTATGTAGGAAATTAAGGATCCAGAAATTTGGTACAACTGAGACACATGGGTTTTCTATGTTTATGAACTGCTACTTAAAAATGGAAATTACTGTTTTCTTTCTCTTTCTTTTTCAGGTGTGATGCCAAAGCTGCAATCATACGCTTTCTTTATGATGGATACTATTCAAGTATTGGAGAAGATGTACGATGGATTTCAAGAGAAGATAAGGAGTGTATTCTTTTCTTATGAAGACATCATCTAGTGATGTATCATATGCTAACTTGGTTGAGAGATATGCAGCAAGATAAGGTAGATGTGGCTATGAAAAATCGAGAGTTAGTTACTTTCCCCTTCTCATTCCCAAACTATAGGGAATACCAAATTATATTCGAGATGATGAAGATGTTGTGTGTTATTTAAAGGATGTGTCTAAAGAAGGGTTTAGAAGTGTTTTGCATGTCGAAGTTACCAATAATGAAGAACAAAATCAGGGGGATCGATGAATGACGGGTTTTGATCAAGTTTTGATAAAGGATTTGGCAACAAGAAATCTTCCAAATAATGAAGAGATTGCTTTCTAATTGTGGAGCAAATGATAGTGGTGGAGCAAATAATCTCTGGTGGAGCGAATAAAGAGATTGCTCTAATTGATGGAGTGAATAAAGAGATTGCTCTAGTTGGTGGAACGAATGGTAGTGGTGGTGGTGGTATCGTCGATATGTACGTAAGAGAACCATCACTACAATATCTGGTGGTGGTCGAGAATGAATAGAGATGTAGAAGGAAACCAGTCTGGACCTCTTTTATGGGAAGATGGTCTTGATTTCACGATAGGCCAGAATTTGGAAGCAAAAAAGCAATACAAAGTTTAATTGAAAAGGCTGGACATACGAATTGTTTTGAGTTTGTTGTAAAGCATTCGGAGCCATTGAGATATGTGGCAAAATGTTAAAGCACATAATGGTTGCAATTGGTACGTGAGCTGCAAGGAGGGATAAGTCTAAGCCTTTCTCTATAAGAACTCATAGAAATATTCATACATGCTCTCGGTCAAGAACAAGTACAGGGCGAATTAGAAGGAAAGGTACACCAAATATGGTTGCTTCTTTATTGGCTGCAGATTATCCGGGTGAAATTGCCACGCCAACTCCAAAAGCTCTCATTCACTTGGTTCAAAGAAGATTTGGTGTGAAGGTGTCATACTCACCGCGTGGAGAGGAAAAAAAGAAGCTGCAGATGATGTTCGAGGTACCCCGAGAGGAAGGTTTTAGGCTTATGTATTCGTATATGTTCATGTTAGAAAAGATGAATCCTGATACAGTGTCATATGTGGAAGTGGATGAGGAACATAAGTTTAAGTACTTGTTCTTCGCACTAGGAGCTTCCATTGAAGGCTTCCGAGTCATGAGAAAAGTGATCATTTTGGATGGAACCCACCTTAAGACTGCATATGGTGGAGTGCTACTTGTTGCTACAGCTCAAGATCCCGATCATCACCATTATCCGCTTGCTTTTGGTGTAGTGGATGGCGAGAATAATGAAAGTTGGTTTTGGTTTCTCGAAAAGCTCAAATCAATACCAGATGGACACGAAATTGTGTTTGTTTCGACGAAACTTCAGTCTCCTCGGCAATAGCAATGTTATCCATTGTCTCACCATGGGCATTGTATCTACCATTTGTCTCAGAATGTGAAAGGAAAAGTTATTGGAGTAAACAGAGCAATATGTGCCAAAAAGTTCAGGCAATGTGCTCGGGCTTATACGGAGGCGAGTTCTTACAGCTTTTCGGTGATTTTCGTCAACATATCCTTCGGCACGTTTGTATCTAGATGAGCAGACGGAGATAAAGCACTGGGCTAGATGTTATTTTCCTGGAGAAAAATACAACCTAGACCAAGCAATGCTGTTGAATCGATTAATGGTGTTTTAGAAAATGCAAGGAACTACTCACTGTTACAAATGATAGATGCTATTATCGAGAAAATGATTGAGTGGTTTGCTAAACATAGAAAAGCTTCGCAGAAATATCAACTGCACGAAGCTGGTTCCTTTGTGGAGAAAGAACTTCACAAAAGTTGTAAGGAAGCAAAATTGTTGGTGGTGAATGAGCTAAACTGTTACCGACTTGAATATAGTGTCATAGGTAGTGATGGTCTACAATATGTGGTTAATTTAAGATGCAAAACTTGCAGCTGTAAACGATTTGATATAGACAAATATCCATGTGTGCATGCAGAGTAGCAGCTAAGAGAAAAGAAAAGGAAGCAGATCCTGAGATAGAGTTACATGACTTGTGCTCAAAATATTGGATTGAGGTTTGGGTTTTGGCGTATTCAAGGACGATTTATCCGGTTCCCATAGTTGTCAATGGACTGTTCCCGAGGAGACGATGAAACGGTTAATCTTGCCTCCGGATTATGATGTTAAACAAGGAAGAAGACAAGAAAAAGGTTCGCATCTGTTGGAGAACATAGAGGAAAAGGAGGTAAGAAGAAGTCGAAGAAGCCGACGGTACAGTGAGTGGTTTGACAAAGATGGTGACCAAAATTGATATCTGATTGATGATTTTAGGAACGTTGGTGTTTGTATTTGTTATGTTTCTGATTGAGTTGTCGTGTCTTGGTACAACTAGGTACAACTAGGTACAACCGGTACAACTATAGTCTATTACCAAAATATAAAATTAAATTAGAAAACTTAGAACCAAAATATAAAAATTTGGTCTTTTAAGGTTACTTTGTATGTAACAACCACAAAAATTTAACATAATCCACTTCACATGTGAAAAACAAATCTAAACCATAGAAATCCAAATTCTTCAATAAACAATCTTAGTATTTTAGAGTTTCTTTGTATATAATGACCACAAATTATGAGAATCAAGAAATAATGGTGATTTCAAACATTTATATACAAGATGACATAGGGATTCTATTCTAATTATGTAATATCATAAGTACAACTAGAAAAAATTGATCTAAAGTGAAGAACAACTAATTTTTGTGGTTTTTAGAACAAAGAACAACTATGTTAATTTGAGTACAACTGTGTACAACTGGACAACTATATGAATTTTTGACGGCGCAAACAATTATTTTTGACGCGCCAGGTGTCACAATGTAGACTTTTGACGGCGCAAAAGGACAACTATATATCAGTTGTAACAGATACGTAGTTGTACTTAACTTTACTCAGTTGTACCAGAATAATTGTAAAAACAAAAAAAACAAAAAAACCAAGAACATAGTTGTCCCTAGAAACACCAGTTGTACCTAAAATCAGTTGCATAATAAACACAGGATAATCCATAAACCCAAAACAAAATAACCCAAAAACATAGTTGTCCCTAGAAACACCAGTTGTACCTAAAATCGGTTGCATAATAAAGGATACACAAAAGACAAGTTGGATATCCAGACAAGTTTTCAAAACTACACAAACAAATATCACTTCTTCGTTTTTTTCGCAGCCGTGAAAGGAGTAGTGATGAACTTTGACGGACGGAGCTTCCTCTTCTCTCTGGGAGCTTCATGTTCTCCTTCACCATCACCAGTTGGCTCTCTCGGAGCTTCATGTTCTCCTTCACCTTCTTCCCCTTCTCCTTCTTTTTCTATTCCTTCTCTCATCTGAACCTCAAATCCTTCTTGCATATCACTCACAAATTCTCCTTGTTTTTCTGGTCTCGTTCCTGTTCTTTCTCCCATCTGAATTTCAACTTCTCTTTCTTTTTCTGTTCCTGTATCACCAGCACTAGTTCCTTCTGTCCTCCCAGCCTCAGCATCTATCCATGCAGAAAATGAATTCCCAAGATTCTCTCTATACTGGAAATTTATTCCCAAGCTTTCAATATTTTTGAGCCTCTTATCAAATTCATCTATCTTCTTATCTATCTTCTGATTAACTTCTGTGAATCCATTTTCCATGGCTTTCATCAACCTCTCCTCAAGCTCCTTCAAACTAGTCAGATTTCTTTGTTGTTGGTGCTCCTCCATATGTTGTTGCTGACACGTATTCTTGTTGCTGCTCCTCCATATGTTCAGCTGCGACACGTATTCTTGTTGCTGCTCCTCCAAGTGTTCGACTTGTGGAACATTTGCCTCTCCAAATCCTCGAGAAGCAATATCTTTCTTATAAAGCTTTTCCCACCAAATATCCTTCTTCTCTACATCCGACGCTTGTTCCATTCATCAGCAAATCCATAAAATCATCATCTTCATGTTGTTCCATGATGCGATGCAAAAGATGTTGCTGCTCCTCCAATGGTTCTAAGATACTTATGATGTCCTGTAAAGTACAATAAAACAAAGATTAAAATAATGATCTTATAAAATTTTGCTAATCTACTAATGGTCCCGACATCTTACCTTCTCTGTCCCAAGTTTTTCGTTTATTTCTTCAAGTGGATAACCTTTCATCAAAGAATCTTTGAGTTTTTTCTTGCACATCAATGGGCAGCCATCTCTAGCGCCTATTACCACTTCTTGATATTCTCTGGACAGCTGGGGAATGCACTCAAACGCCAAAACCTGTAAAATATGTTACACAATCAAATATCTTAAAATCATAGAAAATAAACAGACTTATTAATTAGTCCTTATCTATTACCTCAAGAGGAATTATGAACCCTGGAAATAACATTTGATCTATCACTTTGCCTTTGCAATGTTTCATCTCATGATATATCGTTTTGATAATGTCTTCAAAAGTCATTCGCCCCCATGGAAATGTTTCTACCGCTTTCAAATCACCCACTATCTTCAGAATGAAAGGATATATGCTATCATACTTTTTTTTTCCTCTTATTACCTTAGCTAAGAATAAAAGGACAGCCACTTGCAAGCGATCTCCATTGCATTTATCCTTCATTGAATCTAGCTTCTCTTCCACATCCTTCACTGTAACATTTTTAGACCCAAAAACCCTTAAGACAAAGTCAAAATTTCCATATTCCTTCTCATTAAATCCTAAATCATAATCATGGCAATCAAAACCAGTGATGAGAGCATGTTCTCTCATTGAATAGCGTATGGGTACGCCATTCACTACGAACCAGCAGACTTTACGTTTAGCTATACGAGCAGTCCGTAATAGAAGCATCCACATTGCCATAACCTTATTATTTTCGTGCCTAGCCATGTGCCATACGTGCCTGAACTGCTTGTGTTTCTTAAACCATGCCTTTTCGATGGTTCGAGCTTCTTTAACATATCCAGCGTACTAGCAATTTGACACCTTGATGAAAGCTTGGGATGATTTCCATAGACGCTTGGATCACTAAAATATAACTTTGGTTCAATAGGTTGAGTGTCCTCCTCCGTATCAGTCTCTGTTTCCTGAAATACAAACACAATTTTACAAAAAAATTAAGTGTCACAGCATAGTTGTACCTAGTTGTAATATGTTGTACTAAACAAAATAAATTACCTCCTGGTCAGAGACATGTCTCGGATGCATATGTGATGAATTCACTAGACCAGATTCGCCTACTTGATCTTCCCGACCTCATCCACTACATTTTCACCAACTTTCTCTCCCACGACATCATCCACTACATCATCCACTACATTTTCACCTGCTATCTCCAATTGCTTTATTCTTTCGGATCTTCTAGTACCACTTCTTACACTAGATCCTCCTCTCTGGTTTTAACCATTTGGATTGGTACCTAAAACAACAAATTTATATCAAACTTTGAAAATCAGTCTCATTATCTACATAAACTCACACTCACAATCCAAACGGGTCCAAAAGAAACTCAAACTCTCACAATCTCATTATCGAAAGCAAAGAGATAAAAACTCACACAAAACAAACTCAAACTCACACAATCCGAACATAAACACAACACAAACACAAACTCAAACTCAAACTAACACAATCTCACAAACTCAATCCGAACACAACCTCAAATAAACGGATCTCATTATCTATCTACACTCAACTCACAACACATTTCACGAAATCATTTCAAAAACACACTTCCCGATTTCATATCCTTTTCACACAATTCAGAGAACTAAACCCAACAACTAGTCGATCAAAGCAAAGAAATAAAGAGAATGGCTTACAATGACCGGCAGCTGAGAGGAAACGAACGGCGAATTCCGATTTCTCACGGCGAATTTTGATTCTTACGGCGGATTTCTTCAAAGAGAAGAAGAAAGGGGATTGAGAGAAACGGATGACAAAAAAGAGAAGAAGAAGACGAAAGAGTATCGAGAGGAGAAGAAAAGAATAAAATGAAACGAGATTAATCGACCTCTGCAACTGTCGACTCGAGTGGGAGGAGAAGAAACACGAGAAGAAAAAAAAAAAGAGAATAAAGAAATTAGGGTTTGGTTATGGATTTGGGAATTTAAGATCCGATACCCATATCTAGATCCAAATTTAGGTTGGATCTGTAAATATGAAAAAAACCTAAAATTTATTTGTCTTTTACTAATTTTCTAAATAAAAATACAATTTTAAATACAATTTTTAATTAGGGGGGTTAAATAGAATAGAATTGGAGGAGAAGGGGCGAGAGAGATTTTGATCCAAAATAAGAACATTCCTAACAATTTTTTCACACCATACAGAAATACACTTGACCAAATAAAAATTTAGTGAAAATTGCCAAAAAAAAATAATCAACAGCAACATTAGAAAAATAAGTAATCTATATATAATAGCAATCCGAATAAACACTATCAAAAGTTGTGTTTTTTCAATCGTACATTTTGAATAATTTTCCAAAAAAATCTTTAAAAAATTAAATTGTTTGTTTTACAAAAAGTTATGATTGTTCATTATAACAGTTTTTTTGTAAAATTGCAACCGTTCATTGTAGAGTTGTGTTTATTCGATTATTCGTATCTTTTAAAATATATATATATATATATATATATGTCCGTTTGAACTTTATTCATTTTTTTGTCATGACACAAAATAATATAAAATTTTAATCTCAACGATTTTTACAGCTTTCTAAATTATTATCTAGCATTCACTTTTTAAAAAGTATAGAAATTTCTTTCTTGATTTAACAAAATATTTTTGGAATGATGAATTTAATTTACAACTTTTAGTTAATTTTAAATATAAAAATTTAATGAAAATACTTAGAGTTTTGTTTCTAAGAGTTAGATAGATTATATAGCGAGTTTTTGGATTTGACTTTTCAATATGGTAATAAAGATGTCTTCTATTTAAAAGCTGTCTATATGGGTTTTTAGGTATAAATATAATCAAGTGCAGACACAACAGTTGCAATTTTTCTTAGTACATTTTCGTAAAATTTTTGTTTTTATTTGTTTAAAAAAAAATTAAACAGTTGTATCTATTCATTGTAGAGTTTTGTTTTTTACTATATTTTTTTTTTTTTTTTCATCACAACTTTCGTTCTAATAGGTGTGTCTATTTAAATAGTCATGTCTTGTGAACTCTCTTTATATTTGTATCTTCATTAGTAACTACAAAGTTCGTTGAAACAAATTTTCCATTTTGAGTTTAATTTAAATAATTAAATATTAGTATCTAATATTCAATGTTACTCTATAATTTAACTTTTTTTTTTTTTGTCACCCAAACTTAGATTATGATTAGAACGATACAAGGAGGAGACGCCTATTCGTACAGACCCGAACAGCAAACTTGGAAGATGAAACAACTAAAGCATAAATCAAACATAGAGACACAAACTTGAAAAAGCTTGATAAGGCACCACGAGAAGTATTGAAACTAACTATCACAAGAACACCCATGAAAGAAGTAACAATTAATACATAAACATCGACTGGAACATAGTTAGTCACTATACATTGAGTACATTGTGACGTTGAAAGAACTGCCTCAGACATGGGAAGATTGACACTGGAGAAGTATCCAGTGAACAAAGAACGCTGGAACAGAGCAGAAGCTGAGACAGCAGAGATGATTTTTGGTTGGGCACAAACAGGCAAGGATAAATCAGAGAAGTATTCGATGAACCAATTCCGCCAAAGTTGGGCGGAAAAGGAACCAACAACAGTGGTTCTAACCTGAAACGACCAACTTTTTTTTTTTAATAATAAATAATAAATATAATAAAAAAATAAACTACAACTAGTGGTCCCATACCCACTAGCCACCTAACCATAATCACAACCAACAGCGGAATAACAATACCAATAACCAATAAATAATATCCAATAAATATAATAACCAATAGAATAATATCCAGTATAATTCCAGTCATAAACCAATGATCCAAACAACATAAATCAGTGAACCAGCAATCCTAAGCAACATTCTAGGACTCAACTCTAGCAACCTAACAAAAGCTAGACAACCAAGCGAACCACTAGAACATCCTCCTCTTCATTCCCTTGATTCCATGGTCACACTTTGCCTTTACCTGCACCACAAACACATATTGCAATGCATGAGTATTTTATAAACACTCAGTAAGGCAATCCTCCCATCTACTGGGCTATACACACAAGCAATAGAGACATCTCTAACCATCAACCAACAATCATCAATCAACAAATCAACAAGCCAAACAACACATAAACAAGTAGATTAGAGAAATCTCCAGCTTAGATAAGCCATGGTCCTGCACTTACCTTAACAAGTGATTCACAAAACAAAATACAACCAAATGAGAGGCTTTCCAATATCCAAGAAACAACCAAACTTGCTCCGTTAACTTTCTAATCCCTCCGGTGAGAAGCAAGGTATATCCGTCCAGAAGCTTCCCACAAAATTTCAGCACGATCAGATTATTGATGAAACCACAATCGTCCCCGTAACACCCGCTGGTCTCAATCCGCGAATGAGAAGAAACACCCCACGAAACTACCAATATCTCCTAAAATATTAACCCAAATTCACTTCTGTAAAAAGGAGAGTGTACGAAAATCTCTTAGCCACAACCATACCAAATATCAGTACCTTTCAAAACGATTTGACCCGTCGAATCTTCCTTCTCCCAAACCCTGACAGTTCTGTTTCCCTCTTAACACTAAGGAAAAAGCTTGATCTCCTTCTCATTCTCCTTTGCACCAAATAACCAACACTTAACTGTCTTTCTCTCCCTCTCTCAGATGAAAATGTCGACCAAAGCACAAAAGCATGAGAGGAGGCGTGAGTTGAGAAAGAGATTAGGGCTTTTTGGTTTAATTAGATTAAACCAGGATTTAATTAAACCAAAATTAATTAAAATCCACTCTTTTGGTTTACTCAACATAACCCAAACTCTATTCCCGGAACACGGATGTTACAATTCTCCCCCACCAAACTAGATTCGTCCTCGAATCTCGAACAACCATCATCCAAGGACTCCCGTGCAACCGTCTCCACGGCCCGCACTCCTCCGACTGATCTACAGAAGGTTACCTCTAGGCGATAGACTCACGCTCCAGACGTCATTTGCTCTCGACTTTTTGGACTTTCCTTTACTCATAGGCCTAAACCTTGAGTTTTTATTGGCTCCTCATCAGACATAAGTCTGCATGCCAAATGTTGGCTCCTCATCAGGCCGAAGCCCGCATGCCATAATGTATAAGGAAAAGTCCAAACTCGTCTCTCGGGTTGCCACCCTACAGCGCGCCCCCGGATCGTCATCCGAAGTCGATATACCAACCATACTCCCGAGCCACAAAGTCTCTGAATATGGCAGTACTAGGAGAACCTAAGTCCCCCAAGAGTCGCGAGCAAACGATTCTGAACACGTATGAGTCCTATCCCTAACCAGGTTTCCTTCCCGTGGCTCGCGTAAAAACATCTCAATGTCCTACCAACCACATATCCCCTCACCGGGATACCCCATGACCACTCAAGGATCATATACACGCCACAAGGGCCGCCACAAAGGCCAACAAAATGTCCTAACAAGGACCACCACCAAGGCCAAAACGAATGTCCTAAAGAGGACCGCCACCAAGGCCACTCGTCCCGAAGGACCGTCACAAAGACCATCTGTCCCGAAGGACCGTCACATAGACCATCTGTCCCGAAGGACCGTCACAAAGACCATCTGTCCCAAAGGACCGTCACAAAGACCATCCGTCCCGAAGGACCGTCACAAAGACACACTGGCTAAAACAGCCCGCCACAAAGGCCAACAATTGGCTAAAAGCCCGCCACAAAGGCCACACAATTGGCTAAAAGCCCGCCACACACAGGCACACTGACTCGAAAGTCCGCCACAAAGGCCACAAAAGCCCCTCCAAGAGCTTGAAGCCGCTAAAATGGAAAAATTATGACTCCCGCAAAACTTTCCATATTTAGCACTTTCCACTTTTGGAAACTTCTCTTCACAACCCCGCCTCACGGAAACTTTGTACCCCAAACACCACCTCATCTTGTTACTGAGTCGCACAATCAACCACCCCAAGCGACCGAGTAACAAGAGAGATGGGCTGGAATACTCCATTCCCGCTCCAGCCACGGATTACAGATGGGACCAGGCTAAACAAGCTCAAGTCGCGGCTTGCTTCTCATACCACTTCTTGAACCTTGCCTTCATCCTCGCCTCAGGCTCCCAAGTCTGCTCCTCAACACCATCACAGTCCCAAAGGACTCTCATCAAAGGAATCTTCTTCTTCCGAAGTTCCTTGATCCTCCTCTCGAGAACCCTCACTGGTCTCGCCTCCACTGTCATGTTAGGCTGAAGATCCTCAGGAATCTTAGCCAACACCTGCTCACCCTCACGGAGACACTTCCGCAACATAGACACATGGAAAACCTTATGGAATGCACGCATAACCTCAGGTAACTCCAATCTATATGCCACTGGTCCAACCCGCTCAGTCACTCTGAATGGACCCATATACCTCGGACTCAACTTAGTCTCTGACAATGACCTGTTCGGACCCCGCAACATGGCCATCTTGAGGTACAATCTGTCTCCTACCTGAAACTCAACTTCTTTCCTTTTCTTATCAGCATAACTCCTCTCCCTATCCTGAGCCTCCTTCATGTTCAGCTTGAGAACCCGAATCTTCTCTGAGGTCTCCTGAACAAAATTAGCACCAAACATGCTCCTCTCCCCAACATGAGTCCAGCATAATGGTGTACGACATGGTCTCCCATACAGAGCCTCATAAGGAGCCATCTTAATACTCGCCTGATAACTGTTGTTGTAGGCAAACTCTGCCAAACACAGGTGGTCCACCCAATGGCCACCCCAATCCAACACACACATCCTCAGCAAATCCTCCAGCGTATGGATCGTCCTCTCTGACTGTCCATCAGTCTGGGGATGATAAGCTGTACTCATATGCACCTTAGTGCCCATCTCTGCCTGAAATGCCTTCCAGAACACCGAAGTGAACTTAGAATCCCTATCAGACACAATGCTCGCTGGCACCCCGTGCAATCTGACTATCTCCCTCACATACTTCTTAGCCAAGACCGCTGCTCCATCAGTCTTCTTAATGGCCAGAAAATGTGCTGACTTAGTCAACCGGTCCACAATGACCCAAATAGCATCAAAGGTCCGTGACACTGGCAATCCTACCACAAAATCCATAGTGATCATATCCCACTTCCACTCAGGAATGGGTAAACTCTTCAGTAACCCGCCAGGAACCTGATGCTCAGCCTTCACTAGCTGACACACCTCACACCTCGAAACCCAACTAGCTACATCCTTCTTCATCCCGACCCAATGATAGTACCTCTTGAGATCACGGTACATCTTAGTCGCTCCTGGATGAATAGACAACTTGCTCGCATGAGCCTCTCTCAGGATCTCCTGCCTCAACTCCTCATCCTTGGGCACACAAACCCGACCGTGCACCAAGATAGTACCATTATCTAAGACCTGATATTCTGAATCCACATCCTTAGAGGCATTCACTAGCCCCAAATCCTTCTCCTGAGCCAACCGCACCATACTCAGAAGATCTGCTCTATCTACTGCTTCCAAACCCAACGGTTCCTGAGAAACAGCACACAAGCTCAAAGCACTGATCTCCCCTACCAGAGACTCCATCTCCTGCTCCTGAGCCGAAGCTACCCTCTTCCGACTCAGAGCATCTGCAACCGTGTTAGCCTTACCAGGATGATAAGCTATCTCCAGATCATAGTCCGCCACAAGCTCCATCCACCGCCTCTGCCTCAAGTTCAACTCAGGCTGAGTGAATATATACTTCAAGCTCTTATGATCTGTAAACACCTGTACTTTTGCACCATAAAGATAGGATCTCCAAATCTTCAGGGCAAAAACTACAGCACCCATCTCCAAATCATGAGTAGGATAATTGCCTTCATGCACCCGCAACTGCCGTGATTCATAGGCAATCACCTTCCCATGCTGCATCAGAACACACCCCAAGCCAACTCTAGATGCATTTGTATAAACCACATAGGGTTCTCCCTGCTTAGGCAAAGCCAACACTGGCGCAGTAGTCAACATCTCCTTCAGGCTTGCAAAGCCTTCCTCACACTCTTCTGACCAGACAAAAGGAACATCCTTCCCTGTCAACTTAGTCATAGGACGTGCTCTGCTTGCAAACCCCTGCACAAATCTCCTATAGTAAACTGCCAATCCAAGAAAACTCCTGATCTCTGTGGCATTCTGCGGTCTAGGCCAATCCCTAATAGCCTGAATCTTCTCTGGATCTACAGAAACCCCTTCTGCAGAAACAATGTGACCCAGCAAGCCCATCTCACGCTGCCAAAAACTACACTTGCTCAACTTGGCAAACAGCTTCTGCTCCCGCAGCTTCTCCATAACTGCCCTTAAATGCACTGCATGCTCCTCAGGACTCTTGGAATAAACCAGGATATCGTCGATGAAAATGATGACAGATACATCCAGAAACTCCTGAAACACACTGTTCATCAATCTCATAAACGCTGCTGGAGCGTTAGTCAATCCAAAAGGCATCACCACAAACTCATAGTGCCCATATCTCGTCCTGAAAGCAGTCTTCCTCACATCTGCCTCATTTATCGGTATCTGATGATAACCCGATGCCAGATCTACCTTGGAGAACCAAGTAGCACCCCTCAACTGATCCAACAACTCATCGATCCTAGGAAGAGGGTACTTGTTCTTCACAGTGACCCGGTTCAAACCTTGATAATCAATGCACAACCGGAAACTCCCATCCTTCTTCTTGACATATAACATTGGCGCTCCCCACAATGATACACTAGGACGGTTGAATTCCTTACTCAACAAATCCTCTAGCTGCTTCTTCAGCTCTGCCAAACAAACACTCAAGTATGCCGACATCAACTCGAAGCCACCTGAATGTCAACCCTCTTGTTCGTCCAAGAACCTCTAGTAACTTGTCTCTTAGGGAAAACTTCCACAAGATAGATTAATCCAAAATTAGCTTTCCGCTTAGCTATTCTCCACAACAAATCATCAATACGAGCGTAATAAAACAAACAAGTACCATACGTTCGCATATTCCGATTCACTGTATCAAATGCTTTGCAGACCGCCAACTTAACCTACTTGACTTGTTTCCCCAGCAAGCTTACCAAAACCTTAAATCTAGTAACCTTGTCCATCTCCAATGAACTTCATCCACCATCGTCGCAACGATTAGTTTATCCTGCCATGAAGGTTTCTCATGAATCTTATGTACCTGGCAACCATGCCCTTGCCGGCTCATACCTGCTGCAGCTCTTCTTCCGGGACTCCAGAACCACCGACCACTCAATCCTAGCACATCAGCCACACATTCTTGACCGCTCCGGTCATAAAACCCTGGCCCACTGGCCAACATAATCCTAAAATCCAAGATTAAACCACCATCACTCTCGAGGTCTACATTCCGTCGTTATGTTTATACTCACGTTCTATACATTGCTTGCTCCCAACTCTTTCACTCTTAGGTCGCAACCTTCGAGTCATACCGATCTCACTCTCAGACCAGCGTCTTCGACTTATACCGTCTCACTCTTGGACCACAATCCTCAAGATCTCGGTATCAGGGGAACTACTCATTCCCTCAGGAGAACAACATCCCCTCTGCCACTCTCAGAGCCCTCAGCCCCTCGAGCTATCGGTATTCTGGGGAATCACCATCCCCTCAGGAGCAACAATCCTTAACGACTATAAACATCTCTCGACACAAGTACCTCCTGTGGTCTGAGTATAACATTGCAATGTTACACCTGCCCACTCAACTTATAACATCCAACTGGATTAACCACCAAGCAGAGAAATATCTGCTCCAACTGCATATGTCCACCTATCCGCCTCTCTAGGCCCGATACCCCTTGAGAATAATCTTATACCAGTCATCTACAACTACTCATCCTCTTAACATAAGATGGAAACTCCTCAACATCCGCAGCCCTCGGCTGCACCCCGCCACATGCGGTACAACTGGAGCCTGCACTGGTACCCCTCTCGGTAACCGCTCCAACGGCACGCCAATAGATCCGCCAAGCGATCATCTCGACCCTGGGCTCCACCTGCTGCAACCCCACACTTGAGTTCCCAGCACCCCCGACATTCACACCGGCTAACCCTCTCTGCTCCCTCCTGATACGCTTGCGACCCTCTGACGTACCTCATCGTGGAACTCTGGACCACACCCTCGCTGGCCTCGGGACCCGCCCGACCATGACCACGACCACGTCCCCGTCCATGACCAACAACTCAAACACCTTTAACCACTGCACTTCCAAGAACAGAGGCTAACAAGCATAAAACAAATCAATACCACACAAAGAAACATAACAATAACTCACCGTGGAATCTCATTGAAGGCTCGAAGAGGATGTTCTAGGACTCCATGCCACACACAATTGACTAACTCACATAATCAATCAAGACATGCAATCCCAAACATCTACAGCACAAAGCTTAGTAAACCCAAACCTAGAACCGTAAGGGCTCTTATACCAAAATGAAAAGACCGACCTTTTTTTTAATAATAAATAATAAATATAATATAAAAAAATAAACTACAACTAGTGGTCCCATACCCACTAGCCACCTAACCATAATCACAACCAACAGCAGAATAACAATACCAATAACCAATAAATAATATCCAATAAATATAATAACTAATAGAATAATATCCAGTATAATTCCAATCATAAACCAATGATCCAAACAACATAAACCAGTGAACTAGCAATCCTAAGCAACATTCTAGGACTCATCTCTAGCAACCTAACAAAAGCTAGACAACCAAGCGAACCACTAGAACATCCTCCTCTTCATTGCCTTGATTCCACGGTCACACTTTGCCTTTACCTGCACCACAAACACATATTGCAATGCATGAGTATTTTATAAACACTCAGTAAGGCAATCCTCCCATCTACTGAGCTATACACACAAGCAATAGAGACATCTCTAACCATCAACCAACAATCATCAATCAACAAATCAACAAGCCAAACAACACATAAACAAGTAGATTAGAGAAATCTCCAGCTTAGATAAGCCATGGTCCTGCACTTACCTTAACAAGTGATTCACAAAACTAAATACAACCAAATGAGAGGCTTTCCAATATCCAAGAAACAATCAAACTTGCTCCGTTAACTTTCTAATCCCTCCGGTGAAAAGCAAGGTATATCCGTCCAGAAGCTTCCCACAAAATTTCAGCACGATCAGATTATTGATGAAACCGCAATCGTCTCCGTAACACCCGCTGGTCTCAATCCGCGAATGAGAAGAAACACCCCACGAAACTGCCAATATCTCCTAAAATATTAACCCAAATTCACTTCTGTAAAAAGGAGAGTGTACGAAAATCTCTTAGCCACAACCATACCAAAAATCAGTACTTTTCAAAACGATTTGACCCGTCGAATCTTCCTTCTCCCAAACCCTGACAGTTCTGTTTCCCTCTTAACACTAAGGAAAAAGCTTGATCTCCTTTTCATTCTCCTTTGCACCAAATAACCAACACTTAACTGTCTTTCTCTCCCTCTCTCAGATGAAAATGTCGACCAAAGCACAAAAGCATGAGAGGAGGCGTGAGTTGAGAAAGAGATTAGGGCTTTTTGGTTTAATTAGATTAAACCAGGATTTAATTAAACCAAAATTAATTAAAATCCACTCTTTTGGTTTACTCAACATAACCCAAACTCTATTCCCGGAAGATATTTTTTTCATTATAAGAAATGGCAGCAAATTCATGTTTTTAGTTAGCTGAGTTTCTGAATTGTTAATCTTAATGTCTATATTCATTCTAGATGTTAGTAAGAAAATATTCTTTATAAGCTTATATACAGAGTGAAGATATTTTTTTCATGATAAGAAAAGGCAGTAAATTCATGTTTTATTTTATTTGGATAGTACTGTGAATGAATTAAAAGTATAAGTAACATGCATCATTATGATGAAATTTTGAAGTATGAAATCTTAACTTTGTACAATAAAACTATAATTTGTCGGCCTGAAATGCTATTATCTATCCTTCATGACAACAATTAGTCAGTAATACATGTTTTCACGCGATAATTTATAGCTATGCATGTTTGTTACTTGTCAATCATTTTCCATCAAAGTAAAAGTTGATTTGATTTTGTATCTAGAACTGGTAGAGCACACACAAGATTACGTGGCAGAATTCATGCCAATCACTTATGCTTTTCCACTTACTATATGCAATGGATTATGGACACATACACACCCATATACATACCCATTTACATTATTTGCATTGGAGGTGCAACAATCTAAGCGAAAACATAACTTTGGCCTCTACTTTAACTGGTTTTTTCCGACCAAACTACAAACAGAACTTATCAAAATAATTTTCTTTACATAAACGATGTTCACACAAAAAAATACCTGACCAATTTCAGCTAACAACACTTTCATTCTCTCCACTCTTGCACTAATGCACCACCTCCCTCACATTCTTCGTTTCTTTATGTGACAAACGAATTGATCATCATCAGCTTAGACTTCATGGTGTTGTATTTCCTCCTGTCAATGCATCTTCAATGGATGATACTTTGGGATTCTTGAGAAATATATATAGTGAGGATATACTATGTTCAATGTAGTACGTATTAACGTATATATGTTCTAATCATGCAATAGCAGAAAGTTTATAAAGTATCTAATATACAAAAGTGTAAGTTCTATACCTTTGACAAAAATAAAAATTTAAAACTGATCAGATTTGTATTTAATTTCCATGACAGTTTTACAAATTATATCAGAGTATTGAATAAGAGAATGTCTATAAGCCTAACCTTAATTTGAGGGCAGTTACGTTGTTGATGTTGTTGTGGAAGCTTAGCATTTATAATTTTCAAACTCTTTCGCAGTGACGTTTCTTTTTCGTAACTTCCTAAATGAAAAACGCAAAAAAGTACAGAAAATAATCAAATCATGATATGTAGTTCAATTATTTTCACCCTATATAAAAATGAAGCACATTTATAGTAAGAGTACCTACGAAAGGTTAAATAAACACAAAATGGTTTGACCAACGAAGAAAAAAGTGTTTGATCGGCATAGGAAAATCCCAACAAAATCACTCTTCCTTAAGTAAGTCGTACCTATGATTTAACAAATGGAGGAGTGTCCGTATGTAGGTCTCTGTATTTTTCTCCTCATCCAAAGCTTTTCACCTGCAAGAAATCAACAAATTTACTACATAGAAAAAAAGGTTTAGATAAGCAACATAAGTTACTATAAGTTCTTAAGACTATATCCATATCAAACAAAGATAATACTAAACTTTAAATAAGTTCTCCAAATACAAATCTTTACTATAAGTTCTTAAGAAAGAGCAGCTACCTGGCGTTTTTGGCCACAAAGTGATTGATAATATCCAAACTGAAACCATCAGTCGAGGTTTTTAAATTCGGGAAAAAAATCAGAAACCTAATCATCATATAATATGTATATAAATCTATTGTGAGAAGTTAATCTATTATAAAGGATAGAAAATATAAAGAAAATGAATCACCAATCAGAGGAAGCAAAAGAAATACAGAGTGGATGTTTTGTTTTGTTTTGTTTTGGTTAGACACTTACATTCCGGAATGAGTTGCACATCCCCGAACAATATGTCATTATCACCAGGATTTGAAACGTTTAAGCCCTAATCCTAATTAACGTCCATGAGACCAGTTTCATCTCTGGAAGCTTGCACATATCCGAGAAAACAATGAAATAAGAAAGGGTGAAACCCTCAGATAGGATGTGAAGCGATTGGAAGTAGAAGAAGGGACGTTTCGTTTTTAAATGTGAAAAAGGAGGTGAGGTCGAACCTCTCTCGAAATCCTACATATATAGTCATAGAAAGCAACCTAAAATCAAACTATAAGAGTCTCAAGTAATTAGGGGCTTCCAAGAAATTTGGCCCAAAAAACAATAAAAATGGTTAGTGGGTAAGTTTATAAAATTTGGCCTCATTAAACAGACAAAGTTGCTGACGTGGCAGCACCAAGAGTGGGAAAAGTGAACTTTATATATATATAGATATATCACATTTATTATGTTCCAACCGCTATTGCACTCGCTGGTCAACCAGTCGTAAACCTCCCGCACCAATTTTAAACTGTTAAACCAGTCGTTCAAAACGCTTAATAACGCTTGAAACCACAATCGTCCGCATCCGCAATCTCTCGCAATCGCAACCACAACCGCAGCGTTTGAACCAGTCAGGTCCTTAGACCCAACCGCAATCGCTATACACAATGCGTAGTCCGGTTTTTCGAGACAAAACAAAAGTGGAAAATCTTAAGGAAAAAATATACACAGTTTGTTAACGAGGAGACTATTATTTTTATTCCTGCTGCTTCCTCCTACTTTCAACGCACCATCAAACTTTAACACTAAAGGAACCACACCAAATCTGGTTCCTAAAAGTTACATAGATCTGTTAGCTGCTGTTGTTCAGTCAGGCTGAGTTGTTGAAGGCAACTACAGAGTGGTGGTCTATGCAACATCCTGACGTGCACTTCTCTGTGGTTCTTGCTCGTTCTTGTTCAACTCTCCTCCTTCCAGTGACGGGACTGACGAAAACTTATTCTGCAAGTACACGCGTTATGAGATAAAACATCAACTTTTGAAATCTATGTTCAAGCAACTTATTTGTAATTCTTACCTTGAGAGAGCTATTTTCAGCAACAAGCTCTTCATATTGGCTTTTAAGCTTGTTAATCTCTGCTCTAAGACTTGAGTTTTCTCCATTCAAAACCTCTGCTCGTTGTGCTAGCTCATCACATTCCGCCTTAACACACACAGAAAAGGTATTGATAATTCATACTCAATAGGCATGACGCTAGAGCGGCTTCAATAAATATGTTTTATGATATACCTGTTTACGCAACCTGGATCTACGAGCAGACTCCCTATTGGATTGCTTCCGTCTCTGACGCTTAAGCTCTCTCTCATCCTGAATATTCACAAAACAGTCAAACAAGCTGCTTGAATTAACCGTAAAGGAGAAGTAAGAAGAGGAGACACTTACACAAACTTGTAACCATGGCTGTGATTGGGAACCATCTACTACAACTCCAGGAACTGCTGCAGGAACATTCCCATGACCGCTCCAATATTCCATTCCGATATTTAGATTTGTTGGTGGGCCTGGAACACCTGTAGCCGACACTGGCATGATAGCGACGGTCTGGCTCACAGGTAGATTATTTCCATTACGGGGTGGTCCATGAGCTGAACCACCACTCTCTGAAGCTGTTTCACCTTGAATTACAGAATAAGAAAGAGCAATCTCTATATAAGCAGATTCTAACATTTTAGGTCATAACATGTTATGAGATGGGGATTAAAAAGTTATATTAGCTAACCATCCTTCCCGTTGTGTCTAGAGCCAGAGTCCTACAAAAATCAATACCATGATCATATTCATAAACGCTCCTTAATGTGAAAATCAAACGTTATTCATTGGACTGCTAGAATAGAAACTTACATTTTGTGAATTTGCATCACTTCCGTCACTTGATCCATCAGAAGCACTTTCAGCACTGTTAAACCAATGAACAAATCAGAAAATTTTAACAAATCCATGCAATAACATTATCATTGCTAGCAATCATACGTATTCAGTATGCCAACACGATTTCGATTTTCGAACAAATTTGAAGTCACATGCCTTTTAGAACAAGCTCCATTAGCTGATGCTCCTGAGTTTTTTCCAGTTTCATTGCTCTTTCCTATAATCATATTCAAACTCCCCAAGCTTCCTTTTGATCTTTTGATTGGCAATTTTTCCTTCCCATCAGATGGTTTACCATCACCCTCGATACCACTTCCAGTATTACCCTGAATCGAAAACATTCCTCAAACAAGATCTCATCTAACCCAGACTCTAAATGAAGAAATGATTATAGGGAAAACTCACAGAAGCTTCAGCCATTCCATTAGGAGAAGGCATTGCATAGGGACTATATGGATAAGACCCCTGTTGCAGCAGGGAACATGTTAACAGAAACTACAAAAACATTCACTATTTTGAGTACATAACCGAAGATCCAAACTGTAACAGTACCGGGGTAATGAAGGATGTGCGTACATGCCACCTGGAGGATACATCGCAACATAAGGATGAGGAGGTGTTCCATAAGGATGCATCATATGCTACAAAAAGAAAATAACAATGTCTTCAATTGATGCTACATAAATTAAACCTACACAAGTTATCAAGATAATATATCAAAAGTATGCAAATATCTATATCAAAAGTTCTGTGATTCGTCAAGTAATCCCCTGAAGCTCCAAAGAACGCTTAAAACCATCTAAAATAAACCGGATAAGGTGGAAAGACAATTCGATTTACCTGAACGCCCCACATATAAGGGTGAGGTTGAGGACTTGATGCTACGTAACCATGAGGTTGCATAGGAGAATAAGCCTGTTAAACAAGAAAAACATGAGCCACATAACACCTAAATGCAACAAAGAAACAAGAAAGACAAAGGAAACTCATATTAGACCTGGAAACCAGACCAATCTTGAGTAGCCATTCCAGCACTCACAGCAGAAGAAGGTTCCTACAAACAAACAAAAAAACATCAAAGCCTTAACACTAACAAAAACACTTTGCTGTACCAAATTTACACACCAATTCAAACCTGTGAAATAGCAGCAGCGGTAGCAGGAGCAGAAGAAGAAGACGAAGGTGGTGGACTCTTAGGCTCTTTCTCTTTACCCGATTTCTCCATCTCGCTGCTACCCATTAACCCTTGATCACATTCACCAACTTCTAACCAACCAGTGAACGCTTCTTCACACAAAACCAGAACAAGTTCTCAAACCTAACAAATCCTGCAAATTAGATTTCACACAGTTGGGTAACTAAAACATTAAACCAATACCAGTTCCTAAGCAATTCAACTGATAATCCCAGAAGCTATAAAGGTCACATTTTTATCTCATGATTCCAAAAAAAACTAACTTTTAAACTTAACAATGCTGGAGTAGACCATAACACAAAATCTAAAAGAACTACACCCCCAAAATCTAGAGTCTGAATTTAGAATCTATTCAAAACGTAATTGAAACTAGACACAGGTGGAAACTTTACCTGAAGATCTGCAATGTTTGATCAATCTGAGCAAAACCCAGATATGTGAAATGAAGCAAAAAAAGATTTGATTTTGCAGAAATTGGTAGTGAGATTTGAGAGAATCAAAAGAGTTTTTTTGGTGATTGGTCGTGTCGTGTTTTCTGACGGGGAAGAGGAGGAGGAAGCTGCGTGGGCTTGACAGGGAATATACTATTTTTTAAGTAAACCCAAATCTTTATCTTATTTATGAAATTAACCCTGTAAATCGCTGAACAACATTTTTTTTTTCTTATCAAAAAAATATTCTTATAGTAATAGTATAAGTAGCCTTTCTACAGTGGAGAGAATGAAGAAAAAGAATCTCCAAAATACAACTTTGAATCACTTAACAACTGATGTAAGAAGTGTTTTTTTATTGGGAGATTCTCAAAAATAGTATCAAAATAAGTTTTTTTTTTTCTAAATTTAGCACAACATCTCTACAATTCTAAAACTAGCACCAATTAATCTTTCAAAATTAAATCCTAAATTCAAAATACTAAATCCTACTCCTTAAAATTATATTCTAAATGTGAAATTGAGAACTCAAAATATTTTTAATGCATTAAATAGTGCTATTTTTGAAAATTTATGGAATAAGTGCTATAGTTGTCCATAAAACTTGTTTTAGTGCTATTTTAGAGTATTTCTCTTTTCTTATCAAATTAGAACAACTTGGGACGTCAAAGTCTTCGTCTCCTCCTCATATCTGCTGATTTGTTTCGAACTATACGTTTCGAGGATCTTGCAATATTCAAAGAAGAGAGACAAATGATCTCCTTCAAGTCCAACTCTACCGATCCGATTACCTCCGGCCAGATTATTACACGAACTTCCTCCTCTGACCAAGTCAAACCTTCCATACTCGTTCATAAGTCGCTCAAGCATATGGTTGTCTAGCTTTGTAACATCATTGAACAACATTTTCCTAACCACATTTTATATCATTTGTAAAAGTTAAAACTTAACGAGTATAGGCTTTAATTTCTTCAAGATGAAAATGTACGATGAAAGTTCCTAGATTTGTTAGGATCTGATCGACGACCTATTTCTTATCAGAAATATTGTATCATATCAAAACCACTCCTAAATATGACCTCGACTCAGAGGACTTTGTGAACACTAATTTATATAAACAAAATTCTTATTTTAAATACATTTTTACTAGGCTTGGGCATTCGGTTAATTTGGGTTATTTGGTTTGATTTTTTATATTCTTGAATTGACGCGAACAAAAAGTTCGGTTTGGGTCGTTGGATACTCAGAATTTTTGGTTTGCTTACATGTCATAAAAATAATTCTGAACTGAACCGATTATCAGTTCCAAAAAAGAGTTAAAATGTTATCAGTCCAGTGCATCTTTAAATGGGAATGCTTATTTTTTTACTGATGCAATGGAAGTAATGGAAGGGTATGATCGTTTACTCTCTTTTGATATTACAAGAGATAAATTAATTTGGAGAGCTTCTTTCTTTACCGTTTTCACATGATTTTGGACAGAGGGGAAGACTATCTTATGTTAAAGAAATATCAGGGATCATATGCATATAAGATATAGATATGGATGACAACTATGATTAAGCCCAAAGCGGTATTGTGGAGAAAATTCTTACCTGTTAATATGGAACCAAAAATGTTCTTATATCCTCTCTCTAGCTATACGACCAGCATCCTCAGTTATAGCCTCCAGTGCACCAACTTAAGAGGTTAAGCTATTACAAACACGATTCATATCAACAAAATTTGTTTACTGTGTCCCATGGTCGTTCCTAACATTGTTTCGTGGACCTCCAGAGATCATGGAAAATAAAGACACACATGCATGAGGGACCAAGATTTGAACACCTAGCAATAAATCGAAGATAACTTAACAAAACTATATCATATATATACACATTTTTCATTATTTGGTTGAACTCCAAAGGATCAAGTCGATGCATTTATTGGACTGTCTGACTCTATTCTAGTATAGTATGTGTATGTTTTGGAAGAGGGTATTTGAATGCTATGTTCAATATTGCATTCGTAAAGATCTTTAGATGTTGATGATTTCAATATTGCATAATTTGCATTCCTAAAAGAAACAATTATGAAGACTCTTAACAGTCCCTAAGTCTTTTTTAGTGATGCCCGTGAAAGCATATACTATAGTGGAAGATATTACTTAAATTCAAATTCGATATCATCATCAATCTTAGGACAGGCACCAAGCCCTCTCATGCGTCGAGAGAAGCATATAGCCCCCCTCAAAGATCGATGTCGGTTTTTCGGATTTAGAACAAACATTTAACAATTTGTGTTAAGTATCGATTATCAACGTCCCCAAATTTGGATTTGAAGACGACACCATTAACATTTACTAAGACTAATCAAGAGTATTTTGTAGTCGGTTTAAACAACAAGTAATTTTGAAGTTTTTTTTTTTTTGTCTCTTTTTGACTAGGGAGAGTTGACTTTGTTAACAGTTAACAACACTACCAAGTCAATACGATTTAATGCTTACTGAGAGAATTGATGACGTGGCGAGATCTAAACTGTTGAATCATTCTTCAATCGACACCGTCGAATTATCTCAATAGAAACGATCCCAATTCTTTTCTTCCTTCCTCCTCCTCTCACGACACAACTCGAAAGATCAAAGTTCGTGAAATTATCTCGGTTGAATCATTTCTGAAAGCTAAGATTAAATGGGTTTCGAGGATGATCCGTAAGTTCTTCTTCTTTCTCTTCAATTCGAATTTTTTAGCTTTGTTTTGCAGATTAAAAATCTCAGCTTCATCCCCCTTTGATTGAATCTAGGGTTACCGAAATCAATCTCTTCGTCTTCGATATTTTCTAATTTCTATTTCGATTTGATTGGATAAGAGTGTTTTGTTTCATGGGCAAACGAAAAGTTTCATTTTTTTTTTTATAATCCTTCTGTGTTTCAGATTCATACCTTTTTTTAGGGTTGAATTGATTGTTATGCTTTTTTTTTTCCAGGTACCGTGATGTTGATGGAGAGCCAATAGTGGACTTTGATGATATTGGAAACGATCGTGAACCATCTACAGAGCCACTTCAGGACTTTGATGAAGACTTGGCTGATGATATGGGAGATTGGGATGTTGAAGGGACACAAACGCATGGTTATGATAACGATAAAGTAGCCAAGCCGAGGAAAAGGTTGGTGAAGAAATCGTCTAATGAACGTACTATCGATGTTCCTGAATTGATTGATGAGGAGGTGGATGATGCGGAGTTCGATGAGTTCATGGAAGGAAGAGGAGGAGGTGGTGGTACTGATTATGATGATAAGGTTGGTAGGAAGAGGAAGAAGGAGAAAGATCGGAGTAGTAGTGGTAGTGGGAAGGATAAAAGGCATAAGTTCCCAAACCGTGGCGAGAGGAAGTCAGATGAGATTGATGAGATGTGGAAATCTATTGCCCATAACCCAGAGGTGCACCACTTTGGCTATACTTCTTGAGATTGCAGACAGAAGTTTGTTTTTTTTCATCTTATTAAAGTGCTTTGTTTATGCTACAGAATGATGAAGAAGGTGTTAGGACTATGGATGACGATAATTTCATTGACGATACTGGTTTGGATCCTTCTGAGAGGTATGGAGGTGACGCTGGAGACCGTTCTCCAACCCATTATCCTCAGGTATGAGTAGACTCTTGAATTATTAGTCTTTGAATCTAGCTTTTGTTTGATGATACATTATAGTTTTGTTACGAAAAAAACAGGCAGAGGAGGGTGAGGACGATGATGAGGTAAATAACCTTTTCAAAATGGGGAAGAAAAAGAAAAAGACTGAAAGAAATCCTGCTGAAGTCGCGCTCTTGGTTGAGAATGTGATGGCTGAGCTTGAGCTCACTGCCGAGGAAGATGCAGAACTTAATAGACAGGGGAAGCCTGCTATCAACAAGCTTAAGAAACTATCGCTTCTTACCGATGTACTTGGAAAGTAAGTTGCAAAATTACTACTGTTATCCTATACACTCTCTTCCTAACAATCTGGTTTGTTATAACGCATAATCGTTCTTTATCCAGGAAGCAGCTTCAAACAGAATTCCTGGATCATGGTGTTTTAACTCTGTTGAAGAATTGGCTTGAGCCTCTTCCAGATGGGAGCTTGCCAAATATAAACATCCGTGCAGCTATTCTAAGAGTTCTTACTGATGTAGGCTCCTGTTTCCATGTCAAGAGATTTTGCGTGATTTTGACCCTTTCTAGCTCCGTTATTTATTCCTGACTTTGTCTTGCAGTTTCCAATTGACTTGGATCAGTTCGATAGAAGGGAGCAATTGAAAAGAGTGGGCTTGGAAAGGTTAGGATATATTTACCTGATACAAATTGACAAATCGGTATGTAGGAATTTATATACGCAGGAACTCAAATTTGTTCTGGCTTTGGCAGGTCATTATGTTCTTATCAAAGTCCGAAGAGGAAACTAATTCCAACAGACGACTTGCTAAGGATTTGGTTGATAAATGGGTAAACATCTTTTACAATAGCTCCAATCGCTTGAAATGAATTCCAACCATTTGCTTACTATATACTTTGATGTTGCAGTCTCGTCCGATTTTTAATAAGAGTACTAGGTTTGAGGACATGAGAAATCTCGATGAAGATAGGGTTCCCTATAGAAGGCCACCAGTGAAGAAGTATATCCCGAAACCTTGAATTATATTCGATTTCACTCGCTTTCCCATTTCATATACTGATTCGTAGCTTCTCTTGTTCTACTGTGGTTCACATAGACCTACCAACAAAGCAACAATGGAGTCCAGAGATGGTGACTTCGATTTGGAAATTCGGTATGCAAAACAACTCTTCTGAATTTTTGGATATATGAACTTCTAAAAGATATGTTATAACACTACTCATTGGTTGTTGATAAATATTTAGGGAACGTAAATCTGGTCTGACTTCGGGTCAGAGTTCAAGGGGAGACAGGCAAATGACGATGAGGCCGGAAGCAACCCCATTGGACTTTTTGATCCGTCCTCAATCCAAGATTGACCCGGATGAGATCAGAGCCCGTGCGAAACAGGTTTCGCAGGACCAGCGTCGGGTCAAGGTAAAAATACTTTTATCTGTTATCTATGGCAGACGAAACACCATATAGTTTAAGTACATAGTTGGTCTGGATAACATTTAGACTTGGGATCTGTATACAACCAAAATCCTTGTTGTCATAGTATATAACCAACACCTTTAGCTGCTCTTTTTATAGCCATTGAGCTGGCTCTTTGTGTTAATGCAAGATGAACAAGAAACTTCAACAGCTAAAAGGAACAAAGAAGAAGAGGTTGCAAGCCACGAAGGTGAGCGTGGAAGGTCGGGGTATGATCAAGTACCTATAAAGAGGTTGCAACCAGGCCGGACCATCGAGCCACAATGGAACTGGCTCTTCTATCTTATTATCTTACTTTGCTTGGATCAGTGTTTAAAGGTCTTCGAGGTGAAGTCAAAAGACTTGAAGGCATTGGGGTTTATACGTATTTGTACTCTCTCTATATGTTTGCTTGGAGCTCTAATGTAATGGGAAGTGAAAACACTTTGTTCGTCACTTTCTTCTTTGTGAGCAGAAAAAAAGATATTCCTATATTTTGATAATGAATTTTCAGTCCGTTTCACAATAAAGTTACGAGTTTATATCTTCTTTATATCAATGAGCCTCGTCCTATTTACTTTTCGAGCTTGAACACTAAATAACCCAAAATTGGCTTGTTATTTGCAGACACAAATGCAGCAAAAAAAA